>JAQFZM010003631.1:0-10764 GCA_034695785.1 Galumna obvia
TCTCTCTCTCTCTCTCTCTCTCTCTCTCTCTCTCTCTCTAAAAAAATTCATTTAAAAAATATGAATAAATTTTATTGATTTAACATAAGATAAGATCAATGGTTTGTTGAGATTTAATTTGTGTTTTTGTTCCACAGAAGCGATAAATTGAATATTTTCTGTCTTCTGTTATAAAAATTGGAGCCACTTTAATGTCTTGCAAAGTGATCCAGCTCAATAATTCTTTGTATGGATCATAAACATCATTATGTAGAGACCAACTGATTGATAATTTCTTTATGTTTTTTATTGGCGATTGTCTGACCGCTAATTTACCAAATCCTAAGCCGGGATATAACCGATTGTTCGGCGGATTAAGAATTTCTTGCGTTATATTATTCATTGAGTGAATTGTCAGCAAAATTGTTCCGTTACTCAATGGAAACAATTGTCCCAAACGTAAGTATATCTGGTATTGAAATACTGCAAAATGAGTTTAAAGTAAATGAGCAAGATCAATCAAAACTTATTGAAAAATCTATAATTAGATTTTCTCTTAAAATTTGAGGAATTGGACACAAGATTTGATTAATCCCTGCAATTGTTAAAAGAGGATAATTGGGTTAATTGTTTGTCAAAATAAACTTTTAAAACAATAAAATGATTGAAAACTACTTTTATTAGTTTTCTGACAATTTTTCAATTGTCTCTCTTTTTTTGTCTGATCCACACAGGAATGGATTAGTCTCTAAATTGATAGGGAATGGCATATATTTTGATGTTTGACCCATATATTAAGCTCTTATTAAATGGATTTAGAATTAAGACTTTATATAATTATAGTCTTAATTCTAAACCTAAAAGTAATTCATTTAAAAATAATTTTTGGTTAAAACAATTGTGAAGTTAACTATAATTATAGCAAAAGAAGTAATAAAAAGAACTCGTTTTCTGAGTGAACGCATCGATGAATACAAAGTTTAAAATTCTTGAGAAGCGATGAAAAGATTCGGACAAATTATCTTCTCTTCAAACTTTATTTTGACATCAAATAATGTTTACTAATAATAAGTCTTCACTCAAATTACTTTAAATAACACTTTTGGAAGTTTATCACTGGAAGGGATGAGTCTGTTCTATGTTTTTAAAAACTAATTGATAGTAATCTTAGACATTCAAATTGGTTAAGAAATATTATCTTTTCAATACTCACAACAATGAGTTCCCGTTTCTCTCACAAAGTCTGACGTTTTGATGAACCACTTTCCAGGTTCTGATCTCTTCATAATTAATCGATTGAGAGGAGTGTCCGACTCAAAGCCCATAACAGCGCAGGCATTGGCCGATGAATCACAACCGCATTCGCCGTTCATAAACATGTTATACGACGGACAGCGAACCCCAACAAAAGTGCATTTCCTGTTCCAAACCGATTCGAAAAACCATTCGTGGGATCGATAGTGAGAACAGAAAAACATATATCTTAACCACTGATAGATTCCAACAACAAATCCCTCGTCCCTGAGCTCTCTATAGCCTTGCACCAATTTGTCTCTCATACAACCCGGTTGTGGCGAAACATTAGGAAAAAAGTCAACGTCTCCAACAGGAATGGTTAACCCCCACGACAACAATGGGTTGAAGTCACTGTGAATGACATCAACAAAGCCTGACTGCCATCGATTGACTCGTTCCAACTCAGGCATTGACTCATACCAGGCTCGCGGACCCGCGTCTAACACTTTTTAATTAATATTTTAAAAATCAATTTATATTCAATAAAAATATCAAATAATTACCACTTAATCGGCCGATGTATGTGAGGGCACCGGCAAAACCACAGAGGAATGACCCCAAAGAGTGGCCAATACAGTGAATACTCTCTCCATTTATACCATAAGTATTCTATTAATCAGTGATTCATTGATTTGACTACAATTAACATAATTTTAAATATATTTTGAATAAATCAATAAATATTAAGAAGACGTAAAACAATCGAAACCACACAACTCGACAAATGCTAGCGGTCATCAACCAGAGCACCGGTAGTCATCAGTCGAGCTGAGAGGCTCCTGATTTATGTCAAACTCTGTTTTGCTCTTAACTTAAAGGCTATCGTTTGAGTAAAAGTTTTTGAAAATATTTTAATTAAGATTTAAATTAAAAATAATTAGTTTTAAAAATAGAAATAAAAGTAATTTATATTTATATTTTTGTGAATAAAGTTATGAAAAGAAGTTTTGAGAGTTTTAAGAGTTAATTATTTTTAGAATATACAGTTTTTCGCTAAATCATCTAGACTAGTTTTTCTGCCATTAAAACTCAACCAATTAGAATTTCCTGGAATTTCCCTTCCATTATAAATATATTTTAAAATATTTTAGTATCTAGTACACATTTTATATAAATGAGGTCTAATCTCAATTTTTAAGCATGGTAGATTAACTATTTTTATAATAGAATTCACATAACAAAATTTATTTGATTTTAAAAATTCCTATTAGTATAGACAAAATTAACTTGCAAAGTTCAAAAATTTGAAAATTCTAATTGACCTTGCTCAAAAATGATCAATTTTGATGAAACAAGGCAAATCTAAAGTGAAATTACATATATGTAGCAAGTTTCTTTAAAATGGTTCAAAAATAATTTGCAATAAAAAGCAAATGTCTATATAAAAGTTAAATAGAAAAGAAAACATTGAATTTAATGGTAATATTGATAGCATTTATTAATAAGTTATTAATAAATAACTTATAAGTTCTTTAATAATAATTAAGTGGAAAATTGTGACAATTAATAATAAAATAATGTATGAATTGCTTATAATTTAGACGACTTTTGTTGACTTCAACTTTTGGTCAAAATAAATGGTATTTGAAGTCAACAAATATTATCTAATAATAAGGAATTCTTACATCAATTTTATAATTATATGCGAATCACAACTATATAGTGATTCCCATTTGATTTAATAAATTATATTACCTTAAGGAACATAATAAATTGAGCAAGGTCTTCGCTGAAGAATTTGATCATAAAAGCGGCCACAAAAAGTTCTTGAATACTCTTCCAGCCAACATATATGACATTATAATCACCATGGTGAAGTAAAGCGTTAATAGCACTCCTCACCCATTTGGCAAAGTATCTGTTGTCGAGCCATCCATTGATAATAAACTTGACGGGTAGTCCCGGATTAAACCATGAGTTGAGTAAGAGTTGTTGGTCTCCTATCGTCAACTCCTGTGACTTATGTGGGTTGTGTCGGGTATACAAATAAAAGCGAGTCTTTTCTCGAGAACCAGACTTTGGCGACAAATAATCATTAAGTGCTTCCAACTTATCAGGTCTTTGGAAAATACCGATCGTTCCTGAAATACAAAATGTTTTTATTTTTGCTTCGATTCACCATTTCTTCAACTAAAAGCCGGAACAATCAAAATGTACCATGTTTAGAGTAGATTGAAAGCAGTCACCATGAATGAGCATGCTTATTATACTATACATTTAGAGATAAATACTTCAGAATTTTGACAATCAATTAATGTTTTTTTAACGCTTCGATTCATTTTTCTTTCAAATCATAACTTAAATAAAGAGATTTTCACTAAAATTAAAAATAATTAGTTTTCGTCAAAATAAAGTCTAAAGAGTTCTAAAGTCAAAAGACGTGAAATTATAATCAAAAGTAATTTTCAAATTTATTTTTCAAATGTTTGCGAAACTAATATTAGTTTTCATTAAAATGAAATATAATTTACTTACTTTTGGTTCTGTTGAGTGATTCATAAGTATCGGTGAATATAAATAATATAAAACTTATTATTAAGAAATTACTTTTAAAAAGTTTTTTAATTAATTGTGAAGTTTTCATATTTAGTCAATAAAAACATAATAAAAATGTTAATAAAATTATAGAATATATCGAAGAAATGGAGGAAATGATTATCAAACTAATTATTAACGAATTCTTTAGAATAAAAACTTAACTATTCTTTAATCAAAACACTATTTAAAACAAATAAAAAACTGTTTAACAAAAGTATATAAATCGAGAGAATATGAAACAAAGAAATAAAAAACTAATTATAAAGACTTATAGTTATATACTTTTGTTATATACAATAGAAAGAAAAAAATAGACGAATCGATCGGTACTGACCTTCTTATAGTTGGGGCAAATGGTTAGAAAACTATAACAATGGAGTTATAATACATTATTTGGACTGACAGTGAAAAAAATGATCGCCAAATAGAAATGGAACTCAAATCAGCACAAAGTATATGAAAAGTATGCCCTCCTTTACCAATAAATTTATTTCTATTTGTATTGGAGTTCTCCTCAAAACGAGTTAACAGTATTTTTGTTTTAAGATTTATTTCCATTAGTCTTAAGCTCTTAATCATCAGCTCTAATGACTTAATGAATTCAATGAACTCTTTCTCTCTCCTCTCCCTCTCCTATCCCTCTCCTCTCCCTCTCCTTTCTCTCCCCTCTTCTCTCAATTTTATCAATTAATGGTGACTAAACATTAAAAAAATTTATTAATTTTTAATTTATTTCAGAGCAAAACATGTATTTTGAGCTAATTTTGTTGAAATATTTATTAATCGAAAACTTAAAATGAAAGATTAATAATAGAATTGCTAGGTATAGATTTATTGCTAGTAACTTTTATTATACACACATTCTAAACATAGATACAACAGTATCACAATTTGTCATTTAATTGAAAGTTTAGAGTCAAAATTGTCTTTATTTAACTCAAATATTAAAAGAAAAGATTCTTTTTCCTATTAAATGGTCTTAACTAAAGTTCAGTTTCAAGGATTAAATTGAAAAAAAATTGAAAAATAATATAAATTCAATCAAAAGAAAAGAAATAATAGAATAGTTTAATGATTTCTGAAGTTTTCTAAAATTTATATAATATTAATCACAAATAAATGAAGAATTTATTTCGGTTTTAATTCAATATCTATTTCGAGATGAATGGATCGGTTCTCTGTCTGTTGTTGTTGTTGAGCATTGATATCTTCATCTGCTTTTTCTGTCATTTGTGTATCAACTGTAGTGATTGGGGCACCAGAAGAGCTTAAAGGAGTCGATTGTGAAGAAAGTGAAGAATATGACATAACTTGAGCCGATTGTGAAGAACTTGGTTCACCCGAAACATCCCTTGAACGCATTGCAGTACCACTTTCGTGAATGAATGGATTCCATCGGGGATATTCTATTGCACTTTCAGCTGGTTCCTCTCTTTGTTGTGCTGTTCTATCCCTTAACCTCAAAGCAGTACGTCTTTCATGAATGAAAGGATCCCAACGAGGAACTCCTGTTTCACTATCAGGTATTCCCTCAGTTTGTTGTGTAGTTCCACTTCGTAGAGATCGTAATGTTTTCAGAGAATCTGAAGAATCACTCGAAGTAGTAGGTCTTCCATCTCTTTGTCGTCTTCTTCTATCCCTTAACTTCAAAGCAGTACGTCTTTCATGAATGAATGGATCCCATCGAGGATATTCTATTGCACTTTCAGGTGTTCCCTCTCTTAGTTGTGCTGTTCCATCCCTTAACCTCAAAGCAGTGCGTCTTTCATGAATGAAAGGATCCCAACGAGGATATTCTGTTTCACTATCAGGTATTCCCTCAGTTTGTTGTGCGGTTCCATTTCTTAATCTCAAAGCGGTACGTCTTTCATGGATAAATGGATCCCATCTAGGTACTTCTGTTTCACTACCAAGACTTCGAAGAGAACGAGAAGTTTCCAGAGATTCTGAAGAATCACTCGAAGTAGTAGGTCTTCCATCCCTTTGTGGTGTTCCTTTGTCGTCGTCTCTTTGTTGTGCTGTTCCATTTCTTAACCTCAAAGCAGTACGTCTTTCATGAATGAATGGATCCCAACGAGGATATTCTCTTTTACTCTTACGACCAAAAGATTGAGGAGTTTCCACAAATTCTGAATCACTCGAAGAATCGGAGTCACGAAATACTGAATCATATGATTTGGTTCTTCCCCTTATCTGTCGCTGACGTAATCTAACACTTCTGTCATCCTTTGGTGTACTCATCATTGGATCCCAATCTCTATAAACCGATTCCAGTGAATGTCCTCTACGAAGACCTCTCGAATCTGTGATCCTATCAGATGGAGTTCGGGATCCGGAAGAAGCGAATGAAACAATTCTTCGTTGTCTTCCTTTTATTCGATCGGTCGGAGATGTGGGCCGTTCTGTCATAGAATCCATTCTCGATAATCGTTTCCGAAGTAGAGATTTGTATTCATTTCCAAAAACTGATGGAATTTGTTGTACTCTCGATTCCAAAGCCTGTCTTCGACGACGTCTTTCCTCATCACTTAAAAGTGTTGACTCTCTTTGTCTTCTCATGACTTGAGTTTCGCCAAAAGTTGAAGGCATTTGTGTTGCGGTGGAAAACGACTGTCCAAACATAGTTTGTGGGAAAACGAAACGGCCTTCACTTCCTCTTTCATTCATCCACTGACCACTGGTTTCAGGAGTGAAGTCACCCCTCGTTTGTGAAGTTTCATCAGCAGATGTTCTTTGAATTTGTTCTCCGCTTTCATCGAATAAACTTAAATTTTTTATCGATTTTGTCATCGAATCCAAACGCGGATCCCTTTCGTAATCCTTTTTTAATGTCTGTTAAGATTCAAAATATGTCTTAAATCTGATAATTGTTTACTTTGGTTTACCTCATCTCTACCACTAATAGACAAACTTTGAAGTTGTCGTTCAGTCACATGTGTTTGAGGTCCGCCTAATTCGGAGGTCATAATATAAGTGCTTAAAGGATTCAATGTTTCTAATATTATACCTCTAAAGATGTCCGTCACATCTCTATAGAGCTGTCTTTGTGGCTGTTCTGGACTGAGTGAACTCGAAATACGACCACTTCTAAACCTCCCCTCTCTTCGTTGATCTGAACCATCCCTTAACCTTAAAGCAGTACGTCTTTCATGAATGAATGGATCCCAACGAGGAACTCCTGTTTCACTATCGGGTATTCCCTCTCTTTGTTGTTCTGTACGTTTTCGTTGTCCTCTTATATCTGTTGAGACTAAATGTCTGGAAGAATACATTTCAGGAGAATAGGAACCACTCGAAGAAGTAGGTCTTCCCTCTCTTTGTTGTGTTCTTCTATCAATTAACCCCAAACCAGGGTATGGATCCCTTATAGGATGTCCTATATAGGATATTCCATTTTGACCCCTTCTCTGTGTTTGTTGTGGAGATCTATCCCTTAAATTTTCTTCGAAAGACTGTCTCTGAATGAGTGCGCTTTCATCCAAAGAACCGAAATTTTGTATCGTTTGTGTCATTGGATCCCATTTTGGATATCTTTCGAAATGCATTTTCAATCTCTGTTGTAGTGATGGCTGTTCTCCAGTTCTTCCAACACTTCTCTCTCTTTGTATTTGTTGTTCACTCAAAAGTGTTTGACCTGAAGTTGAAGTCGGAATGCGATCTCTTAAAGGATATAAAGACTCCGATGTTTGATCTCTAAATAATTGTCTTCGAAAAGGATATTCTCTACGACTTCGTTGTCCTCTTATATCTGTTGAGACTAATTGTGTGGGAGAATACACTCCGGGAGAATCGAGAGAATAGAAACCACTCGAAGTAGAAGGTCTTCCTTCTCTTTGTTGTGCTCTTCTATCAATTAACCCCAAACCAGGGTATGGATCCCTTATAGGATATCCTATATAGGATATTCCACTTTCACCCCTTCTATGTGTTTGTTGTGGAGATCTATCCCTTAAAGTTCTTCTATCCCTTAACCTCAAAGCAGTACGTCTTTCATGAATGAATGGATCCCAACGAGGATATTCTCTTTTACTCTTACGACCAAAAGATTGAGGAGTTTCCACAAATTCTGAATCACTCGAAGAATCGGAGTCACGAAATACTGAATCATATGATTTGGTTCTTCCCCTTATCTGTCGCTGACGTAATCTAACACTTCTGTCATCCTTTGGTGTACTCATCATTGGATCCCAATCTCTATAAACCGATTCCAGTGAATGTCCTCTACGAAGACCTCTCGAATCTGTGATCCTATCAGATGGAGTTCGGGATCCGGAAGAAGCGAATGAAACAATTCTTCGTTGTCTTCCTTTTATTCGATCGGTCGGAGATGTGGGCCGTTCTGTCATAGAATCCATTCTCGATAATCGTTTCCGAAGTAGAGATTTGTATTCATTTCCAAAAACTGATGGAATTTGTTGTACTCTCGATTCCAAAGCCTGTCTTCGACGACGTCTTTCCTCATCACTTAAAAGTGTTGACTCTCTTTGTCTTCTCATGACTTGAGTTTCGCCAAAAGTTGAAGGCATTTGTGTTGCGGTGGGAAACGATTCTCCAAACATAGTTTGTGGGAAAACGAAAAAGCCTTCTCTTCCTTCTTGTCTATTCCATTGACCACTTGTATCAGAAATGAAATCATCTCTCGATATAGAAGTTTCATCCAAAGATGTCCTCTGAATTCCTCCTCTACGCATCCGTTGACCTCTTGTTGTGTCCCATTCAGAGCCAATTTGTGAAAGGGTTCGTCTCTCCGGTAACATATTATAAGGGCCAATAAGCCAAGACCTTTCCTCTCTCTGTTCTTCTCCACTTACGGTCCTCTCTGTGCCAATCCTTGTGGTCGAACCAAACATTCCCTCCGGATATATGTAAACGTCTGCATCCCTTTCCTCTCGAGTTCGTTGTCTTATTTCAGTTGGAAATTGTTGTCCAAAGAATGTTTTGGGAACTACAAACTCTCCCTCTTCGCCCCTTTTCTTCATCCACTTGTCATTGTCTTCATCGCTATCCATAATTATAGTACAGAAATGTCTTCAATTTATTCAATGATTTTATAGTTAAACGAATTTTAAAATATTTAAAATTTAATTCAAATTTTGATTCAAACGATTGAATATAAATATCGAGAAAATAATAATTAAGTCTTAATTTAATTTAAATAAAGTTTTGAACAAAAGTTATGTCAAAAACACCGATTAAGTCGAAGTCAACTGAAGACAAGAAGTCTTCTATAGATTCGAATCTCGAAGAACTTCTAATTGAAAATCCTTTTAATCAAATTTTGTGTTTTGTTTTTAATTTGAGTTTAATTACAATTCTTTTGACTCTTTTTATGATTTCGATTAGTTTTTGGAATTTATTTCGCGAAACAATTTTAAAGTCAACCAATTATTTAAGTCCTGAACACAATTGGCTTTTATTTCTTCATTCTTTGCTTACAATTTGGAGTCAACTAAACCTTCGATGGGATGTCTATTACTGTTCATCGAATCGAAAGAATGAATCAAATTTGAACTTTAATTTCAAGATTTTTATAATTGTTTTAGTTTTGGATTTTGTGTTTATTACCCGAATTATTCTCGTATTCTATCCATTAAAAGGTCTAAACTTTGATTAAAATCTAATAATAAATAATTCCTCAAATTTTAGGGATTAGTTTTTGGACTCATATTCTTCTGATTGTATTTATCGTTAGATTTTGTATTCAAATTCTGGTTTTAAACTCAATAAAAATCGCAAAAAGAGAGACAAAAGACAAACGAATTAAACAAATGATTAGAAGAGAACTCCAAAAACTTAGACATCAATAGTTTTAATACAAAAGAAATTTTATTTTATTTCATTCAATAAATTTTATTTAAAAAAAAGTTTCCTTGCTATTTCTTTATACTTCTAAAAGTAATGATATTTGAACGACTCATAACTAAACTATAAATACTATCAAAAGTGATATAAAATGTTAAATAGTGGAGAGTCCGGTCATAGTAATAGTGGACTCGTTTTTAATCATTTGTGAGCCTTAAAGACCTTATTTTTGGCCCTAAAGCCTATATTTGGTCTAATGTGAGGATTTGGTTCCAAAAGATGTTTAACCAATTCATAGATTTCTGATTTATTTGGAAAGACATAACTTTTGTTTTCCATTAAAGATAACATTTGTTTCATATAGATATTAGAGTTCAACAAAAGGATATTTTTGTTGAACGCGATCTTCATTTTTAGAGTTTAATAGTTTTTTTTAAAGTTTGTCTAAACTCAAACTCAAAATCAAATTTTCGTTAAATTAATATAATTTCAAAAACTGTTAATTAATTTGAATATCTTTTAAGTCATACAATATTTGATTAAATCTATAGACTTAGAAATGATGTCAAAACTGTTTTCATATCTTTGTTGTTGTCTTAATAATAAGCCAAAGAAAAATGAAAGAAGACTTCAAAATATTAACAATGAATCGAAGAGTAAGAAAAAGTCTTATGGCTTCACTGAAAGACCTTCGGCTCCAACTTTTAATATTCCCGAAGAATATCAAAATGTTGATGAATGTATGGCAGCGAATAAATTTAAAATTAAATATGATATGCGTTTAGGAAAGGGTGGATATGGGGTTGTCTATGGAGGTATAGATTTAAGAACTAATAAAGAGATCGCCTGCAAATTCATTGAGTTATCTTATGATAAGAGCCAAAGAAGAGATTTGAAGAACGAATTAGAGATTTTGAAGAGTTGTCAACAAAATGAGAATATAATACAACTCTTTGATCACTTCATAATTAAGGATTCAAAAAGAGGTTCAGAATATTGTTATGTATTCATGGAATTAGCGAATGGGGGAACAGTTTTGGATAAAATGAAAACAAAGGATGGATATAACCCTTTGAGCAAAAGTTTAGTGAAAAACTATTTAAAACAAATGGTTAACGGTTTACACTTTTTGCACACAAAGATGAAAGT
>JAQFZM010003632.1:0-10763 GCA_034695785.1 Galumna obvia
CAATGATTGTATTAAAACATATAATTTTCATCCATTTATTAGTAATTTATGTAATTCTGAGCTCTTATTTCAATCAGGATTTCATGATTTACTGGTATAAATATTATTTTAGTCAAGGTACTTTTCTTTAATAGTTTAACTTATCGATTATTACAACTCAATTAGAGCTGAAATTAAATAATTCATGTAATTAACCTTGGTTATGCAATTGTGTGTAGGCCTTAATGTTCATATTTATCAATACGTTTTCCTCGATTTTCAATGAGCATGCTAATTTATGACAAAAGTGAAAACTTTCCTTGTTATTTAAATTAATCTTAAATTATCTCTTTATAATTATAATAACAATCTTGGTTAACCCCTTCCTGTTCATCTTGGTATTTTAATTGATTAATGAGAAGAAATTTTCACGCAATTGAGCAAGTTCAATTGAATTTATATTTAAACGAAATATATTTGTGAAACGGAAATAAAGAGTGGAAAGAGTAGTGAAGACCCTATTTATTGTTTGGGATATAATGACATTCTCTGACCTCATAATGTGTTAGACATTAGAGACAATTCTGTTTAAGTCAATAGTTAACTACTGAGCAATAAATTTCAACTGTATTTGCATTTATAGTATATTATTATTAACGATAAAACTCTGGGAATAAAGCAATGATTAGTTTAGTTCTTAACTTTCAATTGTTTTAAGAGAGGCCTCAAAAGGGGTAATGACTACACAAATGGCACTAAAATTACAGTTGTTTTCAATCAAATACTCAATAAAGATGTGAAATCCGGAAACACATACTAAACGTTTTGGGTGAGACCCGGCTAATTATAGGGTTAGTCCTATTGTTACTTGTCTCAAATTTTCCCTAGATGGTCTAGAAAGTGGAAAGCCACAAGGACAATTTTATTTAATTATTTAGATATAAAATACATTAAATTAAATTACTTCTCCTCTTCTTAATTTAATTAAAGTTCCTGGATTAGAGAATTTGTTTATTTATATTTTTTTTACTAGTTTGCACTTGTGATCAAGGAAAATTTGATTTATGAGATAATTCCAGGAAAATCTCTAATGAAAATCAAAGTTTGAATCAAAAGATTAATTTTTATTATTATTTAATAAAAAAGAGATATAAAGTGTTTTGTGATTGGATTTCATTTAATGGTTTATATAATGTTTTGTTAACTTTTTTCTGGTCTATGAAATCGATTTTATGGATTTCTCTCTAAAAACAGTTTATTAGTCTTCGGTTTTCAATTTGTGTCGAAATTTATGACTTTTTTTAACTTCTCTTAAAAAATTCAATTTTCTTAGACGTGAACTACGATTCGAAGCGATTGTCTTCAGTGTTTGAGTAAAGAAGTTTTAGAGATAACCTTTTTTTTCTCTCAATTGAATTCGTGTTTGAATAAGAAATTAGAATAAATTTTATGCTTTTCTCTACTTTTTGAGTGTTTTTTATTTTAGTCACAAACTGTAGTTTTTTTTCCTAAGATTTTTATTATATTTTCATTTTCTTCGAGGAATTCGTTTTTATGTCTTTTTTAACAAAATATTTGTTAAACCAATAAATGATTGGATTTTTCAGAATTGTTTAAAAACATTAAAATTATGTTTAAATTGTTTATTGATTTTCTCTTTTTATTGGAAATACAAATAATTTGTTGTTTTCTTTCTTTTAAATGTTTATTATTTTAGGAAAAGTATTTAAATTTGAAATTTTATTTAATATAAATTTATGGCAAATATTTATGTTATTGAGTTTGAAATTAAAGTTTTAGATGAGCAAGATCACTTCACAATTTATTCCATTATTATATTTATAGATAATAATAGGTTATTCAAAAGAATATAAGTATGGTAATTTATATATTTATGTTGCACGATTATTTAAATATTACTAGAAATTTATTCTTGGCAACCTTGACCATGATTAAAAAATTGATTTCTAAATAAATCACGATTTTATCGATTGAGAGAACATTTTTTTTCACTGAATTTCTTGAATTTGTTTAAAAATAGCGAATTTTCGTTTGACTGTTAAATAGGAGATTAGAACAGATTGAGAATGTGCATGCTCAATTGAGTATGCACAAATAAAGTTTTAGGTGAATCAGATAAGTTTAATTAAGATTGAAATTAGCATACTAAGGGTTAATTAAACTAGGTTCAAAAGTGTGAATATATTTCCACGCTAAATTAAATTAGTATGTGACCTAGGGCATTTAGTTGACAATTTTTTGAACTATCTTTTAATTATCTAGATCACTAATTGCCAAAAGTATTTTAGTTATAAATAATGTTTTATCTTTTTTCTGACTAAAACAATAAAATAAACTTAAATGTTATCAAGATAATTTTTTTCTCTAAACTTTTATATTTTTTTCTCATAATTTTTAATTATAAGGAAATTACTTTTCAAAACTCATCCTGCAATTTTCATGGAATGTTTTAATGTACATGCACAATTACCATTATTAGACATATAGAATCATCTTTTTTTGACTATTAAAATTATCTTGATTATCTAAAGATAGTATTTTTAAAAAGAGTTTAAACTTTAAAGTCATTCATATAATCCTTTGATCTCATCTTTAAGTCCTAAAAAAGATAATTATTTTTTTCCTGAAATTATAGTAATTTATAAATAATTTTATAAATAATTTGAAATTTAATTATTTATATCCATTTAAAAGTAGTGAACGTCTGTTGCGATAACACAACAGAAACAACGGATAGATTTCACGTCACGACTACAACCGTAGACACGAATAGTAATAATAACAACGAAAAGAGTTCATTAGATTTTAAATGTCCCGAAAAATTTGGTTATTATCCGGACAACAAAGACTGTTCCAAATACTATGTTTGCGTTTTTGGTGATGCACTCCATGAGAGCTGTACGGGAGGTCTATACTTCTCGGCTGAGCTCCAGACTTGTGACTGGCCTCGTAATGTCGAGTGCGCTCTCGATTTAATTGACGATAGAAACAGATATAGAGTCGATGGTGTCAACGATGGTATGATATACACGACTTCTTTATTTTAAATTATAATTATAAACTTCTTTTTAATTGTGGGTAACCAGGTTTGTCTCACTTGTTTAGTTTATCTTGATAAGTTAATTAAATTTATGATAAGATATGATACTTGAGTTGTGCCTCAAGTGATCTCTTGGTTATCCCTTAATCTGGTTTTAATGAGTAAATAACTACTTCTTAAAGTATGTTCACTAAATTCAGCCCAAACTTGACCTCAATATCAGTGGTTTTGACATAAGTTTGAAGAAATCATTGCATGAATTTAAGGAAAAATTAGGCGAAAAATAGTTGTAATAAAAGTGAAAGTTAAAAGTCCTTTCTTCAAATGAATGGATAATTTAAAAATGAAATGAATTCAAAACAAAGTTCTATAGTTTTGATGAATAAAAACAAACAATATTTGAGTTAATAATCATTTTTTCCATTCATAAGAAGAAACTGAAAAAAATGTTTCAAATAATAATAGGAATGTCTTATAGTTTGTTATGAAAATCATAATTCTGGGTCTTTTGATTTTCTTGTGAACAATGGGCTAATGATTTCATCTTTTTATTTACAGTTAGTGTTAGTTACAAAACACACACTTTTTACGCAACATTTGATTTTCAAGATTTGCTCGAATATTGTTTTATTTATCATTTTAAAAGTCATTGAATTAATTGAGAAAATATTTTGATAATAATTCGGTTGCTTTTAGTCATTAGGTTTTAATTAAAACAAACTTCAGTTAATCGGATCTTTAAAGTTAAATATAATATATACTCGAGGAAAGTCATAATTTTCGGCTCATTTTATTAGATAAGAGTTTATCAGATTTTTTTTATTCAATAATTTATTTCTATTGACTTTTTAGTTAAATTATTTAATTTTTAATTGACTTATAAGTAGAGGTTTACCCAAATTCTGACATAAATTGCATTTTATTTAAGGTTTTAATCTTTTAATTAAATTATGATTACGTTTTTTGAATGCAATTGAGTTATAAAATGTTTTAAAATATTATAAAGTGTTGAGTTTTTTCAATAAACTATTTAAAATTAGAATTATTTTAAGATAAAACTATGAAAAAGTTAATCGAGTGTTTAATTCAATAACTTTTTATTGAGTCCGGGTCTTTTTAGAAAAGATTTAAGATTAAAACTCATTTTAATTTTATATTAAAATATATTAAATAAAATCTATTAAAATATTCTAATTTTATTCATAAAAATAATTTTAAATGAATTGTTTTGTGATATAAATCGTGTCAATTATGACATGTTTTTTGGCTAATTGAACTAGATTCTAAAATTGTTTCTCTAAACTTGAACTAATGTAGTTTTGATTTGTTCCACCAATTTTTCACAGAAATATTAAATTGACTTCAAGATATAGAATAGAGTTTTGTTTTTTAAATACAAAAATAACTCTAATTTCCACTAAAAAAGTGATAAAATTAATAAAATAAATTTCATAAATAAGAGATCAATAAAATATTTATACCTTGATTATATTCATTTTGGAAGATTCAATCGAGAAAATTGTTTTTCTCCTTGTTTATTGATAATTTTAAAGTATCTTGTAATTCATACTCTTAATATTAGGTAATACTACGTACTAAAGGAATGAGACATTAGTTTATACATTTGATAAGAGTTTGAAAAGATTTGTTTAAAAATTTTATACTCTTTTGATTTAATGCCTCTAAAAATGCAAATTTAAAATAAATGATTTCATAAGTTATGTCAAAAAATTGTGTCGTTTTTATACTATTTTTTGTTGACTTAAATAATATTTTAATTTTAAACTAAATATTACTTTAATTAAGTCAAAAAACAGTATTTTATAAACTTATTTGGGTTTGAGTTATGTTTTTATTGTAAAAAATATTAAATTAATTCAAATATCAGTTGATTTTATTATCAAATTATTACCTTTGAAATCATATCCAGTTAACTTTTCTTTATATTATTACTTGAATTTTACTTTTAATTATAATTTTTAATTAAATGTGAAAGAATTTAATTATATTATAATAATAAAGTATTTTAACCCTTCCGTTGAATAAAGAGCACAGAATAGAATGACTTCTATAATGAATTTAATAATTAAGAATTCAAATCATGTAATTAATGTTTGTTTTAAGTGATTTTACGCCAATTAAAGGCACAAAATAATTGTTTATTAATAGAAAACAATTAATAAATTCCTAATTAATAGTTTTATTATCAACGAATATACTAATTTAGCTATGCTTAGATGAGCAAGGTTAATTGAAAATTTAAAAAAAATATACAAGCATAATTTAAATGTTATTTATTAGCAAGTTCATTGTAAATTAGGTTTCTTTAAAAATATAAGTTTAATAGTTTTATAAATAAAACTTATCTAAAATTAAAATGAACAAGTGAATTTTTGTGTCATATGAGTTAATATATTTAAAAATAAAATTAATAAGACCAAGGTATTCAATAATAGCACAAATAATAAAAATTATTATTAGTTTTATTTTATTTATTTATTAAATTTCTTATTCATTAATTCCAAGTTATTTATACCTCGAATATAATCAATAACTGAATATTTTTGTTGAAAATAGCCTTCAGTGAAGATATCAGACATAACATCCATTCAGACAACGATCCTCTCTTTGATATCGACTATAATAACAATAATAAGAATAATAAAGAAAAAAATGAAAACATAAATGATTTTATAAATAATGACAGCAATAGTAAGAGAATAGAACCAAATGAGGACAGGGATGATGAGGAACAGGACTCCGATGAGGAGGAAGAAGAGGATGAACTGACAAGAGATGAATTGGACGCCACAAGTGATGACTACAGCGATAATAATAAGAGTAATAATAATACAAAAATTGATTTACTTTTTGATAATAATTACGGAAATATTTTTGACGACGACTTTGAAGACCAGAATTCAAACTATAGTAGAGCACAGAATACCTACAGATATAAGAATAGGGATATAACTGATGGCGAAGTGATTTTCAATAGAGAAGTGATGGGCAGAAGTGCCGATGGATTTAATCGATACGAACTGAGAGATAATAAAGAGAAAGTTAAGGACATTCACGGAAATAAAGTCAATATAGAGGTCGACCCCCAACAGCCCAGTTATGATGAGGCCATTTCCTCAGTGGTCGATGAAATGGGAGGCATTCATATTCATGACGGTCCGGGAGGAGTGTATGCTTTGCCCGACAAAAATCAAATGCAATTACAGGAACAGATCGTTAACTTTAATGACAAAGACTTTGGTTTTATTGAGAGAATAGCGGCCGACAGACGACCCATTGTTAGGGTTACCAGAGTTCGCAAAAGAGTGAGGACTGACTCCGAAGACTTGTTTGACGATATCACAGATCAGAAGAGGAGTTATATTCCGGAAAAGAATATTAAGAATCAATACATTCCTGTTATTGTTATGGATAAGGAAGACATGGATTCAGACAAAGAAGAGAAGATAAGACGATATCGAAGTGACACTCATTTCAAGACATCTGAAAGTGAGGAAAAGCCATCGACTCAACACTTTGAGAACCAAAAACGACAACAAAAACAATACTTTGAAGAACAGAAAAGACCAAAAATATCAATGAATAGCGCCATTCCTATCGCTATTCCGAGTCCTGAGTTTAATAAAACTCTTCAGTTAAGGGGTTTTATTTCGACCCGTAATGAGGCCGGAAAAGTGATGGCTATCCCTATATTCAAAGATATGATTAATGGTAAGCATTACTTATATTAATATACAGTAATTAACAGATATTCTTGAAAACAGTTGACTCCACACAAAACAATCGGAGGAAAAGAGTTCGTGTCGTCCATAAAATTATTAATAAACCGGAAGGTATTACCGGAATTGTCTCCACTCCTCTCTTAATGGAAACTCATTCGGTGTTAATCCGTCCCAACAAAAGTGATCGACTCATAGCTCCGCCCGCTATCACTCGTTCTCGTCCTTTGCCTCGAATTCTGGTACCCGACAAGAATGAATGGCAGCCATACCTCCCATTTTATGGTCCATCAATGTCCCAGGTCAAGAAAATACAGTTATTGCCTCCTTTGGGACCCATACCTGTTCTCAAAGAAGAGAAAAAACAAGATTTAATGTCTGTGTTTAGACCAAAACCAAAGCCAAAACTCACACATTATTTGTTAGAAAACAATGAGAATATTCACAACACTTTCAATGTATTCGAGAAACGAATCAAAACAGAGGCCACGACTCGACCCGCAGTCGGTTCTAATCAAAAGCCGAAACAAATGAATAAAAGACTAAAATCTAAACAAAAGTCAAACAGAAATCAAAACTCAAATAACAGAACGAATACAACGAAAGAACCGCTGAAACCAAGTTTTGAGACGACAACTCCTCTTTTCATTGAAGTCAATCTCAACAGTAGTTCGCAGTCCAGAGCACAGAATAAAAACTCAGAACACGTCCGCATGAAATTGACTCGAAATGGAAAACGTTTGGGACTCAGAGAAAGTGAATACTGTCTACAATTATTCTTGTTCATTTTTATTAATTATTACATTTGAATAGACACAACAACGCACACCACAACTACTCCAAGTCCTGACCGAAGCTCAACACTAATAAATACCAGAAAAAGTGAACGATTAGTGTTGAATACCGGCGCCGAACCGTTAAATAGTTTCGATTACTTCGATTTACCCTATTTTGAGAAGACTTCCAATCAAACCATAACTTATGTGAGGGAAGAACTCATACCCATTACAACACCCCTTCCGGTGGAACACAAAAAACCAAAACAGACACCAAATAAACGCAAACAAAGGCCTAAAAAGGGTTCTTCAGCTCCTCCTTCACGACCGGCACCACTCTATCCGACACCAGAAGTGTTATCCCCAGCGATGAAATGCACGTCTTCTAAGTGTCGACTTCCAGACTGTTTGTGTGGCGGAACACAAATTCCAAACAATTTATCTCCAGAAGAGACGCCACAAATGGTTTTGATTACATTCGATGACTCCGTTAATGACCTCAATTGGGAAATATATGAAGAAGTGTTTAGCGGTAGACATAACCCTAACGGGTGTCCTATTTTGGGAACATTCTATGTGTCTCACGAATGGACAGACTATGGACAGGTTCAGACACTTTACTCTTATGGTCACGAAATGGCCTCACATTCGATAACGTAATTATTTTTATAAATAATTTTTGTTTTATTTATTAATTTTTATATTTTAGTCACAGTTTTGGAGAAAAGTTTTCGGTTAACAAATGGAATAAAGAAGTGAACGGTCAGAGAGAGATCCTTCACCTCTACGGAGGGGTCAATTTGGCGGATGTGCGCGGAATGAGAGCCCCCTTTCTTCAGGGCGGAGGGAATAAACAGTTTGAGATGTTATATGAATCAAACTTTACGTATGACTCAACTATGCCTGTCTTCGAGAACTCGCCTCCATTCTGGCCCTACACTCTTGACTATGCAATAAACCACGAATGTATGATAGCTCCCTGTCCTACAAAGTCGTTCCCCGGTATGAGAACAGAATAAGTAGTCAAACAAATAACTAATAAAATACATTTTCAGGTGTTTGGGAGGTGGGAATGGTTATGTGGCACGACCTCAAGGGTGGCCGTTGTTCTATGGGTGACGCCTGTTCTAACCCTTCGGATGAAGAGGGCATCCATAAGATGCTAATGAAGAACTTCAACCGACACTACCTTTCAAATAGAGCGCCATTTGGACTGTACTATCACTCAGCATGGTTCAATACTCCCCACCACAGGAAGGGTTTTATGTCTTTTATCGATGAAATCCTCAATAATAAAAACGTCTATTTTGTGACGAAATACCAAATGATTCAATGGGTGCGAAACCCGACCCCTCTCTCAAGAATTGAGTCATTCAATGCCTGGAATTGTAATTATGAGGACAGACCCCCTCCTTGTAGTAACCCTACAGTTTGTAATGTGGGCTCAAAGAGTGGCTCACGTTTTTTGAAGACATGTCAAACCTGTCCCACAGCCTATCCGTGGGTCGGAAACACAGGATTTACGCCAACGAATGTGTGATTAAATTCAGTTATTTTGAGTTAAAACTTAAGTATATTTTTAAATAAATTTAAAGTTTTTTTAATTTAATTTAAACTCTATTTTATAAATTGTTTTTCATTTTAAACTCATATGAAATGAACGCCAAAAGTCTGTTATTTTCATAAAACTGTTTGTGTTTTACATTATTTTTCTCATAAATAAAATTTAAGTTAAAATAAATTTCTGTGTTTTTTATCATTTCTTTAATTTAAGTCATTTTTAATTAATTTAATTTAATAATTTAAAATTCTTTATTGATTTTAATGGAAAATTACTGACCATTTGTTGCACAAAATATTCTCAACTTTTATTGTTTAGAAAATTTAAAACTAATAAAAAGATTTATCGGATAATTAATAAACTAAATAACATTTTTGTATTTTTTTTTATTAAATAAAAGACAGAATTTAATGATTTTTTTTATTAAATTGATTTCATTTTATAAATTTTTTAATTAAAACAAAACAATAAAATCTTATTATTGTTTCAAAAAAAGGACGAAAAGTCTTTTTCGATGACCACAAACTTTAAGACATTAGTATTGGATAATTGGTTTCATCTTTTGGTTGACTAATTCAACGAATCAAAGAGTGACTCTTCTAAGTGTCTGATCTGTTGTTTGACTTCGGGTACAAACAGTGGCCGACGAGAAGACTATAAATTGAATGAAAACAACATTTTATTAGAAAAACATTTAAAAATAGAAACAACTCTTTAGACAATAAATTATGAGTGAAATGAGAGGAATGATAACTGACCTCATTATTAACGGACACACAATTAGAGTTGAGTTATGACCCAAATTAAGATATCATTGATCCGAGTCTTGAGTTATGGCAGACAATCGTTGATGTGATCCAAAAGTTATTCTAACCTCAAAGTAGAGCCAAAACAAGAGTAATAATTTGAGTCAATCTTTGGTTCAATTTCTGAAGTCTTCACTCTTTTCGAAGAATTCGTTTCAATTAAAGACATTTCTATACATTTAATTTATAGTAAAATATAATTCAATTTTAAGTTTAAAACAAAAGTTATTTTTTTAAATATTTATAAATTTTATTAATATTTGATGAGTGGACACAACTTACCATTAATTCAGTTGAAAATAAATTTAAAGAAGTATTTAAAATGTATTAATTATTTGTTAACTTTTATTATTACAAAATATTTGTGTAAAATCTTTTTCTTTAATTTTGTTTACAAAACAAAAACACTTTCAATGCGTTTGCGCTCAAACTTTGATTCATTTCTAACAAACACTTCATATAAATAACGTTTTCAGAGAAAACTTTAAAAGTTTTTAATTTACTTTAAATATAAAAAAATGTCATTTGAAGACAATTAAAACAATTTATTATTTGATAACTTACTTAAGAATACCAAGTTTCAAAAATAGCTTGAGTAGTTTTGGACAAGTTTAGAATTTTTCAATTTATAAAAATTGCATGATGATTTTTCTGATTTAGTAAGTTTTTAAAGAAACAGAAACTTATTTTAGATCTGTTTATAAGAAAATAAAAGTTATATCATTTTAAAAATTTTGTAAATTTCTAATGAGAAGATGATAGCCTATTATCATAGATGGCTAAAGGAGCCGACCTCAGGGGGGGTATCAGAGGGGGGTATTTTGGCTCGGCTCAGGGGGG
>JAQFZM010003633.1:0-10763 GCA_034695785.1 Galumna obvia
TTTAATAATATTAAATTACTAATAAAATATGCTAGGTAGTTTGAAGAACTTTATATTTTTATAAAATATAGAAAAAACCATATTTTGAGTTAAAAAAACAACTTTGATATTTGATAACATAAAGGATAGGGTATAAAATTTCCTACTTCCTATTTTGAATATACTTGATATTATTGATCAAGTATGATATTCTTGCTCATGTCACGTAGCAAATTGGACTTAAATATTATCTAAAATGATCTAATATCTCATTACTAATAAGCAATTATTTAGAAAGTGTTCAAATGATCTTGATTCATTAAATAATATTCAAATTAAACTTTTAGTTAACATATTTTTTTATTCAAGAAAGAAATTCTCTATTATTTAAAATTAACTCATAAAATAATCTTGGTTAGTCTTTTTGTTTAAATACTTCAGAATCCATGTCAGGTCCGATTTGATTCTCTAAAACAAAGACATTATATCTAGGGACTAACTTTCATATACATCAACATAAATTTTAATATGGAATTTATGTAGCCATTTACATAAATAGATTTAATAAGGTTAAATATTTAAATATAATGACTTCTTGTTATAATTCATTATAACTAGATTAAATATATTATTCTTACCGAATATAATTTTATAATTATAATTAATAATATAATTAATTGAAACTATTACATGACTAGGTATAGTTATCCATTGACAGTGATTGGCAATCACTCGTCATCATATATCGCCTAAAGGTTTATGTGACCATTTACATAAATTCTATGGTAAAGTTTATGTTAATGTATAAAATTCGATCTCGATATGATAAAAACAAATAAAATAATTGACAAATATATTGCATACAATTATGTATAGATATTTTATATACATTTGTTGATTAAAAATGCTTTTTAATGATATTTGTATTGAAATTTTGCAAGGTTGTATATTGGATTTTTTATTTCTTTATTTAGTCATTGATGTTTAATGACTAATCAAACGATATAAACAATATCGTTATCAGAGATAGTATAATGACTTAGTATATGTATTTACGCATGTATAACTGTTACCTTGGTCATTATATAATATTATAAGCTTAAAACAATAGAATAAATATATTGCAGTATATTCTCTTAGATATGAATGAGCAAATGCATGGTGAATTTGTTCATAACTAAGAAAATTCATAGTTCACAGATTCAAAACTGGTAGAGTCTATTCAATAGACTGTCTATTGTATCAAAAGTTGGAAAAGATAGATTTCATTATTTTTATTAAACCTACAATTTGGAATAATTATAAAACAGTGCATAAAATGATAGTATCGGCTAAAGTGTTGCAAAAGCGAATAAAGCAAGTGAAACCCCATTACTGGTATCTAAAGCGTAGATTCACCCATACTCTAGGAGCTGCCAACGGCTAAAATAGCTAAATAAAGCTTAGGATAACAGATCCAGAGCTACATAAATGTATAAGTTTAAATCTAAACATATTTTATATTATACTGTCTTTAAAGAAACATAGGAAAATATTACATGATTTGTTCTTGTTAATTTCTTTAGGTTCTAGTTGGAATTTTCAAATCATATTTATATCAGTTATTCGATATTTATTTTGGTTTGAAAAATTTATAAAAGTTCTAAAATCAACTTGCACTTTTTTTGAATTTGGTTAATTTTGTAAAGTAAGGAAAAAGTCGTTGAAATTCTACAATTAATCTTGTTAATTTTAGGTTTTTGTAAACATATCAAAAACTTTTTAAATATCTTCCACAGAAATGGAAATAGAAAAAAAACCTTCTTTGAATTTTTAATTGCCCTACTTATTTTAGTATAATATTTTAAAAATGCCATTTTTAGTGCTCTACTAGAATTTGGATTACACAAAAAGTTAGCAAGATAATTCATTATTTTTGAATGGAAAATAAACTAGTAATAATATGTTAAGACTCCCTTTTAAGATTTCAAAAAATACAGTTTTGGAAAAAAAGAAAAATAATAATTATCTTTCAAAAATTACTTAACAATAAAGTTCAAATTTTAAAAAATTACAAGGTGATTTTTAAATTTTTATGATAATTTTTCACCTGGACAACTACTGAATGAATGGTAAAAATTTAACTCGAAAAATCCAAAAAGAACCGAGAAAAATTATCAAGTCGAAATCAAGTATTTTTCTATATATTTTTAAAGTCTATAATATTTATATACTTTAAATGTAATGATAAACCAATTGTGAGATTTTAATCTTTATATATCCTTCACTTATGAATCTACATTAATATTAATTATTTAACCCAATCAAAATATTTTAATTAAATTGCTATTTTGTTTTTGTATTATTAAAATAAGTTAAGTAGGTAATTAATATACATAGTTAATACAATAGTTAATTATTATATTATATAAATATTAATTAGAGAATTCATTAATTAGTAATTAATTAATTTTGATATATTTTCAAATTTTTTACAAAATATTTTATGTTAAATATTCTGAATATATCTTCTCTTTCGGTAATTGCAAACTACCTTTATACCAAGGTTAAATATAAAAATAAACAAGTAACTATTTTAACTTTTTATCTATGCGTGATTGAAGAAATTAATTTTTATAAATAATCTAAGAATAAATGGGCAGAAAATTTGTCTATTTAACCAAGGGAACAATATTTGTTTAATTAGTAAAATTATAATTATTATTGGCCAAGATTGTTAACAAATTTGACTAAAGAAATCAGCAGAATAAATCGGACCAAAATAAAGAAGAGGTCAGCGATGGCTAACTTTTCCCCCAAACAGACTCGACGTCCGATTCCTAAAGTATGAAAGCCTTGGGAATATTTGTCACTTAATTTTCATTTTCTAACAACATTACGGAAATGAATTTAGACAGACCATGTTAATACCAGGTAGAATTAAGTGGACACAACATAATTTTATAACATAATCAAGTTATGATTAAACATTTAAAATTTTTAAGAGAATTTGAATATTTTCTAACAGATATTGATATTTCTATTAATAAATTGATTAAATTAAACAAGAAGAATTTTTTCAAAGACTTTTGAATGGATTAAAATACATTTATAAATTATTATCAAGCACGATATTTATACAATATAAATTGAGTCATGTTGGAACCATACTTCGATCGGAATGTCACCTTTAAGCACCGAGAGAGTGAGTCATGTCTTTGACTTACTGTCAAACTATATTCGACTGCTCGTCTCATACCGTCATGAATGTACTCAAACTCAAAGTCTAAATAATTCTCAACTTATGTAATGAAATAAACTTGTATTTCCTTTTCCTTTAAAACACATTTTGAGGTTATATTGCATTCAGTTGTGTTCCAGACCAGAGAGCAGACAGTTCAGTTGCTTATAAACCAATTTCAAAGCAACACTTTTGTAAAATGTTTTAGTTTTGGTTTAATTCAAATAAAAGTCATTTCTTATAACAAGTGTTGTCCACTATTGTGGTGCGTCGGTTAAAGACATGCCACGAATAGGCGCAGTCTGTACTTACCACTCGTTCACTATTTTCTCGTCAACTCAACTAAATTCTGACCCGACTTAAGTCTGACTTCAAGTCCTTCGTTAAATCGGTTCTCAGCACAACTCAAGTCTCGCTAAACACCGACTCTTCAGTACAACAGGAGTCAACACAAATCACAACTCGGATCCAAAACAACTAATTTAACTCAACTCTACTTGACTTTACAACTCAGGCCTTAACAGCGGATACAAATAAAAACAACAAGTTCTTCAGTCAACTTTTTGACGATAAGCCATTCAGAGGAAGGCCTCAATAAATTTAGAGACTTTTTTTCAGAAACACATATCGTTTCTTAACAACAGTTCAATACTGAACCTCAAGAGTTGTTCCCAGAATCAAATACGGATTTGAATACATATTCAGACACTGACTCTGACAACAATATGGCTGCCCGTCGAGACCCACAACTCAACAAATATTCAGGGAAAGGACCCCTCGAACCGAAAATATGGCTCAACATTTTCGAAGCCATTGTCAGCACAACTCTCGAACTGAACGAAGACAGGGCTAAAATTGCAAAACTCGGATCAAATCTTTTTGACGAAGCACTTGTTTTATGGGACAACTGTTGCACCACTCGTATAGACCATTACTTGGGCTGAAACCCGATTCCTATTCAAAAAGCTTATGGCACACCTATTGTCAGTCCAGCCGTCGCTGCTTTTCATCGCAAACTGAAGAAAAACGAAACAATAAAACATATTTCAACGCAAAGCTCAAACTACACGAAAAGGCTGGTCTCTCTCGACAAGACATGTGTGATGTCCTCACTGATGGTTGTTACGAACCCATCAAATCTCAACTATCAACAGCTGCTCTGAACACAACCGACATTTGGCTTCACATTGCCTTAAAGACTGAATAAAACCTCAGTTTACATCAAAAGTACCTTCCGTAACAAACTTTCGGTTTTTCACATAATAATTGCGTTACCAAACACTGCAACGAATGGAAAAATTTTGAAAATTCAAAGAAACTTTACATCAATCTTGGCCATTATACCAAGGGCAAATCCTTCCATATTTTCAAATATTCTAAACTCGGAGAAGACTCCAAACCGAAAAACCCTTGCTATTACTGTAAGAAAAAGGACTCGTCGCTTTTCATTGGCACAGGGAATGAATACACAATCCCAAAACATTCGAAACTCATCCAAAAGAGTCAGAACAAAGTCCACACGAAGAATTCACACCAACAAACAATATAGTCGATCACTCCATGGCTATTATTAACCCTTTGTATACTTTTGCCACAAGAGGTGGTTATATCAAAAGTCATCGAACGACTATTTTGCTCGACCCTTGCTCTTCAGTGAACCTAATGTCCGAGGCTTTCGCACGTGATTTAGGTCTCATATTCTATTCGCCACAAGACTCCATGCAAACTCGCTGAAGGATATACGCAAGCAATCGGATCAACTATAGCCGTCGTATCACTTAATGTCATTCAACTATTCATACCTATCGATATCCTAAAGAGATTCGATTATACCTTGTTCATCGGATACTCTACAATGAGAGCATTTGGTATGGATGTCATGTTGGTCAAAGCCATCAACACAACTATGCCATCAATTGAGTCAATTTACCAAAAGATGCTAATCTTATAGTCCTAACAATACCTCCAGAACTGGGGCCTGACCCTAATAAAGACACCCAGAACAAACCCATAGTCCCAATATCTAATAAAATTCAAACAATTCTTGACACTTATGACATTGTTTTCGCTAAATCTGATACAGACATCGGACGAATAACTATAGGTCAACACCGAATAATACTTTAAGACGATGTCTTTGTCGTATATAAATTCACACGTTACTCTCCAGAAGTGGCCAAATAGCTCAAACGCTTAACCGATTATCTTCTCGAAAAGGTATGCATTCGTCGCTCAAACTCTCCATTTAGGTCTCCGGTTACTCTCGGAAAAAAAAGACGAAACCTTTCGCTTATGTGTTGACACCCGTAAGCTTATCGTCAAAACACTTGCAGATAAGGAACCGCTTCTAAACATACTTGACTGTACCTATATAAAGCTAAAGCCAAGTTAAAAAAGCAAGTTCGACCTTTGCTAGGGTTTTTGGCAAGTCGCTATGGACCCTCGGGATATTTATAAAACAACTTTCGCCACACCTGATGGTAACTTCGAGTGTTTGTCCAGCCAATGGGCTTAAAGAACAGTCCGGCCACTTTTCAACGGATTATAAGGCAGATCCTCGACGACTTCAATTTCAACGGTGGTCTCAACTATTTAGATTATATCATCGTCTATGGCCAAACTGAAAAGCAACACGACTCTATTCTCTCGGAAATCCTCAAACGGTTGGCTCAAAACAATGCATAACTCCCGAAGGAGAAATGCGTATTCTCAATAAACACACTTGAGTTCCTCGGTCATATTATCGATAAAAGGCAAAATCAAAACCATTCTCGAATACCCGCGCCATGCTAACGATAAAGAAGTTCAGCGCTTTATGGGCCTCGTAAATTACCAGCGGAAATATATCAATCATTTTTCCCTCATCTCTGCACCAATAACTCGACTCTTAAAGAGCGGTCGTTATTTTCAATGGGAAAAGAAGAGGAAAACGCCTTCACATAAATTAAACAAGCAATAGCTGAAAACACTTCTCGTCACATATTTCAACCAAACGAAAAATGTTAGCTTACCACCGATGCCTCAACAGTTAGAATAGCAGAAATTCTAACGCAAAATTCAAATTTAATTGGGTTTTACTCTCGAAAACTCTCGACAACTGAACAGAAATATTCGATTACAGAGTTGAAACTACTGGCAGTCAACGACTCCATCCAAAATTTACGCCAATATCTCGAAGACACTCTATTCACGCTCATCACAGACCACAAATCTCTCGAATGGATGAAGATTTAAGGATCAAAACAGAAGACTCTTTCACTGGTCAAACAATTTATCGAACTATGACTTTGACGTAAAGCACAGACCCGGATCTCAACTAAGACAGGTTGACGCCCTCTCTCGAATACCGGTCGATGAGCCACAAACACTAATCATAGATAAGGCTCTCTTAGATCGACATAAATTTCAGGAAAATACTTTAGCACGAATTATCTCAAAGAAACAACTGTCGGACAATAACTATTCGCAAAAATGTCAAACTTAAGATCGAAGACGCACTCATTGAAACTGTCCTGAAAAGACTTTATGAAGACTGTGGTCATCTGGGAATAAACAAAACTCTCAAACATTGTTCAAAACAATTCTTTTGGAAAAATATGAAACGCGATACTCAACTTTGGGTTAAATTCTGTCATTATTGCCAAATGGTTTTGACCACGACTGTCCAACATTCGGTGAACTCCAACCGTTACCAACACTAGAAAAACCATTCGATACCTTTGGAATCGACACAAATTTTATGAAAAAGAGTGATACCAACGAAAAATTCAAACACATTCAAGTGGCTATCGATCCCAACATTCGTTATGTCGTCGCAAAGGCAACCACTGACTCAAAGGCTCCAACAATTCAGACATTTCTCCAAAATATTTTTCATAGATCTCTTTTACGAAGACAATTGTTGCTGACAACGGAAAAGCTTTTCGCTCGTGTCAAATACAACGATACCTGAACTCAAAGAAAGTTCAAATAAATTATACATCCGCTTATCACCCGTAATCAAACGGCTATACCGAAAAGGTTAACCACAATGTTGTTAATTATTTGAGGCTAATGACATAAGAATCACCTAAACATTGCTTGTCTTCACTTTTATCAAAAACTATTAAAGACTACAACAATATTGTTCACGACATCACTGGTTATACCCCGAATTCCTTAATATTTGAGAAAGACTCAATTAGGACAACTGGTGATATCGACTCCGCTCGCAAAAAAGAAGCGAAACATAGAACAGATATTTTTAAATCAAAGCAAAAGAGGGAATACGATAAGCGACATCAACCGCTTCACTTAAAACCAAATGACCTCTTCAAATACAGGTAACCGACGAACTAAACATCTCTTCAGAAGTTAAGTGCGCGATACACCGGACCTCATCGTGTGCTCGAAATGACATATTATCTCAACGCTAGGATCGATTACCTCAATTCTGGATCTAAACATCGTGTCCACGTCTGTCAGTTGGAACCATACTTCGATCGGAATGTCATCTTTAAGCACAAGGAGAGTGAGTCATGTCTATGACTTACTGTCAAACTATGTTCGACTACTCGTCTCATACCGTCATGAATATATTCAAATCCAGTCTAAATAATTCTCAACTATTGTAACGAAATAAAACTTGTATTTCCTTTTCCTTTAAAAAACATTTTGAGACTAATTTACATTCAGTTGTGTTCCAGACCTGAGAGCCGACAGTTCAGTCGCTTATAAACCTATTTTGTGCAACACTTTTGTAAAATGTTTTTAGTTTTGGTTTAATTCAAATAAAAGTAATTTATTAAAATAAGTTTTGTCCACTATTGTGATGCGTCGATAAAAGACACGTCATAAATTCGTGCAGCCGGTACTTACCACTCGTTCACTGCCTTCTCTTCAGCTCAAATTAATTCTTACTCGACTAAAATCTGACCTCAAGTCCTTTCGTTTCGGTTCTCAACACAAATCACAACTCGGATCCAAACAACTCAACTTTACTCGACTTCTCGACTCAATCCTTAACAACGGATCCAAATCAAAACAACAAGTTCTTCAGTCAACTCTTTGGGGATAAGATATACCGAGGAAGATCGTTCTCATTAAATTTAGAGATTATTTTTTCAGAAACACATATCGTTTCTCAACTAAAGATCAATACTGAACCTAAAAGTTGTACTCAGAATCAAATACGGATTCGAATACAGATTCAGACACTGACTCACAAATCGAAATGGCCGCTCGAAGAGATCCATATCTTGCCGAATATTCAGGGAAAGGATCCCTCGAACCGGAAAAATTGCTAAACAAATTCGAAGCCATAGTATGCACAGGACTAGAACTCGACGAAAACAGACATAAAGTTTCTAAACTCGGATCGTATTTAACCGATGAAGCACTCAATTTTTATGCCACGAGTGTCGAACCAACTATTGTAAAAATCACTTGGGCTGAGACACGTTCTCTAATTCAGAATCGTTTTGGGAAACTAGTAGTCAGTCCTATCAACACTGCTATTGACCGCCGACTTAAAAGCACAGAAAATATCTAAACATTTCAATGACAAACTCAAACTTTAAGAAAACTCATGTTTATCGTTCTGAGATCTGTAATTTCCTGACTCACGGATGTCCTGATATTTTCAAAAATCAACTTTCATTGGCCTCAATCTTCACAACCAAGAAATGGCTTCAAAAAGCTCAAAAGATTGAACAGAATCTCAGCCAACACCAAAATACAGTCCGTGGTACACTTCAAGTTCTTCACATAACAATTGTGTTACTAAACACTGCATCGAATGGAAAGCTTTCGAACATTCAAAAAGAAAATACAACAATCGTGGCAATTATACCATGGGCAACTCCTCCCAGAGTTTCAAATATTCTAAACCTGGAGGAGGCTCGAAACCTAAAGACCCTTGTTATTACTGCAAGAAAAAAGGACTCATCGTTTTTCATTGGCACAGGGAATGCATACAAAATCCCAACACATTCGAAACTAATCCAAAAGAACCAGAAAAGAATCCTAATGAAGAGTCCACACCAATAAACAACATGGTCGGTCACTCAATGGCTGTTGTCAACCTATCCTATACTTTTGTCACAATAGTTGGTTATATCGAAGGTCATCGAACAACTATTTTGTTCGACTCTTGCTTTTCAGTAAACCTAATGTCCGAGGCTTTCGCAAGTGTTTTAGGTTTCACATATTCTATTCGCCACAAGACTCGATGCAAACTTGCAGAAGGATATACGCAAACAATCGGGTTAACTATTGCCTTTGTATCACTTAATGGCATTCAACTATCTATACGTATCAATATCTTCAAGAGATTCTATTATACCTTGCTCATCGGATACTCGACAATGAGAGCATTCGGCATGAATGTCACGTTTGTCAAAGCCATCAACCCAACTAAGCCATCAATTGAGTCAACTTTACCGACGAATACTAATCTAATGGTTCAAACAATACCTCAGGAGCCAAACCCTGATCCTAATAAAGACACCCAGGACAAACCCATAGTCCCAATTATTAATAAAATTCAAACAATTCTTGACATTTATGACAGTGTATTTGGTAAGTCTGATACAGACATCGGACGAATAACTATAAGTTAACATCGCATCCTACTTACAGACGATGTCCCTGTCGTATAGAAATTCAGATGTTACTCTCAAGAAGTAGCCAAAGAGCTCAAACGCCTAACCGATTCTCTTCTCGAAAAGAGATGCATTCGTCGATCAAACTCTCCATTCAGATTTCCGGCTACTCTCGGAAAGAAAAAAGACGGAACCTTTCGCTTATATGTCGACAATAGTAAGCTAAACCTCAAAACACTTGCAGATAAGGAACCGCTTCCTAATATAATTGACTGTATCGATATGTTGGCAAAAGCCAAGGTATTCAGCAAGCTCGATATTTGCTGGGGTTTCTGGCAAGTCGCTATGGACCCTCGGGACATTCATATAACTTTTGCCACACCTGATGGTAACATAGAATAATTGGTAATGCCAATGGATTTTAAGAACAGCTCAGCTTCTTTTAAATAGGGGAAAGAGGAGGAAAACGTCACTTCAATCAAACTAGCCATAGCAGCGAACACTTCCAGACACATATTTCAACCGAATGAAAATTGTGAGCTTACCACAGACGGCTTAACAGTTGGAATAGCATGAATTTTAACTCAGAATTCAAATTCAATTGGGTTTTATTCTCGAAAATTTTTGACAATTGAAAAGAAGTACTCGACAACAGAGTTAGAACTTTTGGCAGTCAACGACTCAATCCAATATTTCCGCCAATATATCGAAGGCACTCATTTCACGTTTATCACAGACCACAAATCTCTCTAATGGTTAATGAGATTTAATGACCAAAACAGAAGATTAATTCATTGGTCCAACAAACTTTAAAATTATGATTTTGACATAAAGCACAGATCCGGATCTCAACTAAGGCATGTCGACGCCCTCTCTCGAGCACCAGTCGATGAGCCACAGACACTCATCACAGCCAAAGCTCCTTTACATCGACATGAGTTCCCAGAAAATACATTAGCTCATGAATTGGCTCAAAGACACAA
>JAQFZM010003634.1:0-10762 GCA_034695785.1 Galumna obvia
TATTTATCTTGGTCAAAATTTTTCCATATTATATTTTAAGAAACTACCATTATCCAAGATCATTTTAGTGAAAACTGTTTGAAAATCGGTAGATCTATTGAAAAACTATCAAGGTGAAAGCAGGTTACGGTAGTTATTATAATGACCATATATTATAATAATAGTACGTCAATTTTCTATTTTATAATTTGTTAATCTAATCGTATTATCTTTTAACATTAAAATATTTTTATATAAGAACAATTTATTTTTATGAAGTAATTATATTTTTTTTGTCATTGTATCATGCTATTTTTGAGGCATAACTAGTCTAAACCAAGTAATTACTGTATATTGCTAATATAAAATACAGTCTACATTCGATATATCAGGTCCTGATATAACCAGAAATTCGATATAACCAGGTGCAGTTAATGTACCTTTTTTCCCTATGGAGCATAAAGTGTTAAAATTCAATATAACCAGATTTGATATAACCAGAAACTCGATTTAACCAGAAGATATTTAGGGACAAACACATAAATTAAATTTGATATAACCAGAATTTGTATTGGATACCATAATGAAAGTTATAAATATTATTCAGTGCGAAACTTATTAGGATATTTATAATTTATTTAACTAATAAATGAATAATTTATATGGAAATCATTTAAAGTGACAAAAACATTGGAATAATTAGTATAAAACTTTAAAATTTGAGCTTGAAAATATGAACTAGTGAAAAGTAAGTTTAAAAAATTCAAAAATTAACTTATTATTAATATTTTATTATTCATTAAATGAGTTTGTTTACATATTTCAAAATATTACTGAAAGATATAAGTATACTTTCTTTATAATAGACTTTTGATCATGATAAAACGTATAGAAAAAGTAACTCATTTAAGTTTCAACTAATTATTAAATGATTTATTTTTAAATGAATTTATTTTTAAAACTAGATAATTATTTTTAAACTTGGTAAATAAATTTATTATTATTGATATTTTTAATTTATATTTAAAACATCTTTTATTCATAATATGTATTTTTTATTTGGTACCAAGATTAAAAAGTTGTTTTTAAAACATTGTTTTTAAAATATTTTTTTTTTAAAAATAATTGTATTTCTATACAATTTTCGAGATAACAGAAAACTGGTATTGGAATTCATAATTTTTAAAATCTGGAGGTTCTATACTCAAGCTAAGGCAACAATTTGGTAACTGTGTGGAGGATTCTAAATCTGGAAATTCCAGCTAGCAGCTGGAGTGGTGCTCACACTACTATATTATCATATAATCCTTTATAAACCATGAAAATATTTGATTTCTATTTGACTATGATCAAAACATTAATTCTAAAGAACAAATTAAGTTGTAATAATCATAACCTAAAGAACATAATATTCATAATATAAATTAGTCGAGTTTTAAAAATGTTTTCTAGATTTAGTTGCACTTTATCTGTTTGATAATTGATTATTTACAAAAGTGAAAAAATTTTGCATAACACTTTTGTACACTATTTGCATGTTTACTTAATAGAAATAAGATACATAGCTTCAGTATTATATAATGTACAAAATATAATATCGAAATGTAATAGATGAAAGCATAGATAAAAATATTCTTATATTATTTTTGTTTTATGTAGGCAATATCCTTGACAAGATCCCAAAGAGGAATTTTCGCTAACTTTTTTGTTAGATTCTTTAAGGTTTTTTCAAATAAATTGCATTTAGTTGAATTTAAAAAATCAATTTTACAGGAAAATTTATAAATCTTATGAAATATATTTTGTGTTTTCCTTTTCTACGATAATAGAGCTAGAAAATACATATTTTACCACAAAATTGATAGGTTGAAAGACACTAAGAAAAATTAATTTGAAAAAAATATTTGATAATTTTTCAACAGAATATGTAACTTAAAATAAAGTTTGTTTATTATTTTGATAAATGTAATATTCTCTCTACTATTATATTTAAGAAGTATTAGTCTATAATCAATGGTTTAAAAAAAGTATATAATCAAAAGTTTCCCGATCGTTCGTGGGAAACCTGATATAATATTGTCAAAATATTAACTTTAATTAGACTGTATAAAACAGTCTAATTAAAGTATTATTTTCACTAAACAAGTGTCTGGTTATTTTTGTCAATAATACATAATTTACACTAATTATCCAAATTTTTAAATTTGAAAAAATAATTTAATTTGATTATATGGTTTGTTTTATAATATTTAAATAAGATTGTATTTTAATGAATTCTTTTTACATGCCCACTTTTATTTGCTAATTAATTGTACTAGAATATTCTCATAAAAGTGATGATGAAATATCATTTAAATATTAAGTTTAAAAAAATTTAATACCATGATGAATTTTTAAATAATCTATTAAACATAGAAAGTGCCATCAAATCCAAGAATTATTTATCAAACAAATGACCATTCCTTTATTTTGTAAATATTTCATAATTAATATCTCATTTGTATCCAAATCAGTTGATATGACATAATTGTGATGACACGACAAATATTCTATACCGTTTTCATATCTCATGAAAAGATATTCTCCATTATTTGAATTGAGTATTTCAGTTTCGTTCAAAGAAAGTTTGAAGTAAAGACATGAATAGAATCTAAAATTCCTGTGACATAAATATTTATTGAATGTAAACATGCACATTTTCATAATCTCTTAAAAGTGATATGTTTTGTATAATAGTGTAATGAAGAGTATTATAAGATTATCATAATTGATACCTTAATTTTTTTTCTTTATCTTATTCTATAATTTCCAATTTAACATATAATTTTCCAAGTTAAAATGAAAGGTTATTTTATTATAAACAAATGTTTTGTTATTATGAATTTCGTAACTTCCAAATACGTGGTACTAATATTATTAATGAAAGAAAACAAGGAAGTGAAATGTTTAGCATCTAATTTATCATGCTTCATGTGCTACATTTAATATTAAAATGATAAAAATAAACTGTGAAGTAAAAGTATAATATATCAACATCTCATTTATTATATAATATTTTCAATTAACTAGTAAAAATATCATTATTTTTATACTTAATTTGTATGATTTGTTATATAAATATTTGTCTGTAATGAATAAAAAATGTTTTATACAGATTAAACTAAAATTGCTTATACGCGACAAAAAGATTACAGCTTAAGGATCATATTCTGTGCTCATATTTACTATGTGCCCTCCCTATGAGCGTAAAAGCAATTTTCATTTAACCATTATATTAAATGTAGAATGAAATTTGTAAATAAGGCTATTGTAAATGTAGTTGTAATTGTTGTTAAGTTGTCTTTTATTATAATCTTTGTTTTGTTTTTCTTTTGTTATGGTTGCCATGTATATGTATCAATTAAACATCTTACTGGAAAGGGTTGGGCCGACTCTTTGTCTGCAAACAATAGGCATTATGTTTTTCAACAAAAATTAACTCCTCTTAGCAATTATTTTGTTTAATTGGAATAAAATCAATTTTTCAAAAATAATTTCAAAATTTAATTTTAATTGTAGTTTAATGACATTCTTTAAAATTTTCTTTCAAATCAAAATCTAAATTTGATAATTCAATTATTGGAGGAAATATACAATCAACCTAATATCTAACAGGGACGGTAAAACAAGCTATAATTCCTAAACTCCATGATGAATTTCAATGAAATTTTGCAGGAATATATTTTTACTCCTCCGATTGATGAATATAAGGTTTAATTATTTAAACATAAATATTAAGGGTTTCAAAACCATTAAAATTCAGAATTGTTGTAATTTTACCATAACTTCACCTAAAGTTTGATGATCTCTGGTGTTTTATCTTAGTTTTGATCAAAAAATGATAAACAACAAAATTCATCCTCGTATATTATTCTATTGAAAAATCCCAGAATATTTAGGAAAACACCTTATCTATATTTCAACAAGGTAGCCTCATATCACATATTGTTAAAAAACTTGATTTATTAAATTTATCTTATTTTTCTTAATTCTAAGCCCATTTTAATGAATTACTTACACATTACATTTACTACATTTTACTTCATAAATATAGTGAAAAAGATTTGTTCTCTAAACAGAAGACCGCTTAAAACTTACTTTCGTTTAATTTTATGTGTTGCATACCTCTGACGAATAGAGTGGGTTTGTGGGCCGGTAGAGTATGTGGGTATGGCCTACCATTTCCCTCCGTCACTATCAAAATGGCGAAATTTTCTTGTTACTAATAAAAGGGTTGGTCACACTAGAAGGATAGCACATCCTTCACCCCCTTTGTGGGTGGTTGTGTGCAAAACGATTACATATACTACACTTACTATGTAAATGTAGTGAAAAATTAATAGTACAAGTTATCTCAACAAAAGTAGCAATTAGCTATGCAAACACATTACCAGTACAGAAAGGAAAAATTTGTTAGAATATGAAAATCATTAAAATTGATGATATAATCCAATTCGTAATTCTAATAACAAATTTAAATTTATATATATGATCAACATGCAAAACAAATTAAACATAAAAGAATATGAAATTAATTAAATACTCTCTAGTATATTAAAAATACTGGGTAATAAATAAAATGTAATAAGAATATTTTATCTTCATTGGAAAGTTTATATTAATATTAACTATAGTAATATTTACTTCATCGAAAGTTTTATTTTAAAATTTTTATTACATTTTCAAATTATAAAATTAAGTTTTTTGAAATTAATAAGTAAAGTTTAAAACATAATTTAATAATATTTATTATATTAAAAATGCAAAACATTACCCTTATAAATTTTGAAAAGTTTATTAAGATAACATTTTTTAAATATTTATGGTTCGATAAAAGCAGACTTTATTCATGTCACCAATTAAGTTCTCAATTAAATGATACCAAGATATTAAATGTATTCGATGATGGAACTAAAATACGAATGGGATATGAAATAGATATCATTAAATATATTACTTGTCGTCAAAATTATATTATTTCAACACATTTCCCCCAAAATGAGGTATTAATTATGAATGATTAATGATAATAAAATCAAAAAATTAACCTTGTTCTATATAATATAACAATAGTCTCTTAGCTTGGAACGAATATATTTAAATAATAATGAAGAGGTCAATGTGAAGGAGATTGTGTCAATACCTACTGGTTTTATTTATTTGATTGAATTATTATCTGGTGTAAAGAGAAAATGTGATGAACACTATTTTCGTTTAATTAATTCATTTGATGGATATGTAATTATTATAATATGTCGAGATTAATTTAATATAACTTTTAATTTTTATGATTATATTTAGATCTGGTTATTCATATTATTTTCTATGATTAGTTTTTTGGTTATTTTCAAATTAATATTTAAGAAAAAATTTTCTTCAATTGATTTTATCGAATGTTTTTTCAGAGCATTAACTAATCAATCAAACTATAATAAAATAATTAGTCCTAAGATTCAAAGAATTTTATTAACATTAGCCAAAGTCATTATATTAAGTCTTTGGATTACAAGTTCTTTAATCTTAACCAATGCATTCATCGGAGTTCTCACTAATTTTTACTTCAATATAACATACCTTCCTTTTATCGATAATTTTGATGAAGTCTTCAAAAACCAAAAATTGTTTGCGGCAGAAGAAAATCGGTTCAACGTTTTAAAAGCATATTCTGATAAACAATACATATTAAATGAAAAAACAGACAAAAATAAAACACAATTAATTGATAGCTCTGAAGATATCTTTGGATCCGAAAGTATTAAGGCTTTATTAGAAGGAAAATTAGTTTACTTTCTACCAAGTTGGCGCACAAATTGGTTAATAAACGTATACAGATTAGATTCAACGCTAGTACATGTATCATGGCAAAAATTATTTCCAATTTTAGAAAGTTTTATCGTCAATAAAAACAATCCTCTCGTCTTTCAAATAAGCTTTTTGTAAGTTTGTTGAAAATCAAATTAATTTTGCTACTTTTATAAATAGGTTCAGACAAATAATTGAAACAGGATTGAATATTATCTTGGAAAATATCTACAATATTATGGATGAAAATAATAATGATGGCACTATGGAAGACGTCTATTTTCAAAATACAAAATCAACTGTTGATACAATTAACCTGGATGATATTTATCGAAATGCATTATCTTTTCTTGAAGTAGGAGCAACTTTAGCTATTTTTGTTTATCTAGCAGAATGTATTGTTAATTTCTGTATTTTCATTAAATTGATAACTTTATTACAATATAATGTTTATAATTAAATATTAATATAAATATACAGTTTAACCTCGTTATAACGAAAGGGTCGGGACCAAAATTTTGTTCGCTATAACTAGGAATTCGTTATAAAGAGTACAATTTCTATATTAAAAGTCTTTTTGATTCCTAACAATGAGTTCGTTATAACGAGGTTTTCGATATATCGAGGTTCGTTATAACGAGGTAACACGAGGTTACACTATATTTAAATATAAGAATACTCTTAAAATAAAATTATTTCTTTTAATGAATAAATATTTGAAAAATTTTTTAGTTTTATATTAATTTAATAAATCTTTTCAAAGCTTAATAATTATTTATTATAATACAGGATGGAGAATAAAAAGTTAGTTGTTAAAACTTAATTTTCTGAAAAATCTTTAGAGATGTTTTGATTATTTAAGATACATTTATTAAATGAAAATATAACCCGATTTATTAATATTGTGAACAAACAAAAGAGACAAAAACGAGTTGAAAAAGTAATTTACCAATCAACCATTTTCCTTAATGTATCTTATAACTTTTTGGTTTCGAAACAACAGATCTGCAATCTTAGTTCTCCACAAATTGCGATCTTCAGTAATAGATTGAACCCGATCATAGGCAACTTCAACCCGCCAGCAAAGATCTTTGATTTCACCTCCCCATCTTTTGATCGGTTTTCCTACAGGTCCGATCAGCTCCCGATTGGCTGAGCCAAATAAACCTTTTATTGGGAGTCTGATGAAATTTTTCACATATCCAAAACATCGTAACTGTGACCTCTCGATCTTAAGAAGTAGCGACTAGACATTTAGATTCTCTTTAGAGTTCCAAATCTTATCTATTCTACGGACTCGAGCCGCTCTTAAGTACAGTCGATTGCAATTCTATTTCCAAATAATGCAAATATTATACATTTTCATTCAAGACTTTTTCAAATAATTTCACATTCATTCAAATGAATGTTTGAATTTATTCGAATTAATTCAATCCATAGCCAATATATACTTAAATTATTGCTCTCACATGTGTAGCGACTAAATCGTAAATAATCAATGCTGTAATACTGCTTATGAAATGTTCTACTCATCGCAACGGACAAATTACTAATTGACCACTTTTCTGTCCGACCAATAGTTCTCCAGATTTTAACCTTAGGAGTTATATTGATTTGCTATGAAATAAATTCATTTGAAAGACTGTGAAATAATTTTGAATTATTTGAAATAGTTTTGAATGAAAATTTAAATATATGCATTATTTATAAATAGAATCGCAAAAGACTGTAAATTTTTTAAATATTTAAGGACTATAGATCATAAGAAGAGTGGGCTCCCAGAATGATATACAATTATTATATGTATTGAAAGGATTCATAATAAAGGAATGGAAAGCGAAATACAGTGAAAGGCCGGTATGGTCAACAACCACTATGGTTAACTAACCAATATCGTTAATCAATTATGAATCCCCGAGTACAAACAACATTAATTTTATGTAAATAGAGATCGATATGATTAACAACCAATAGCGTTAACTTACCGATATGTTTAAGTATTTTTTGAGCAAAAACTGTAAAATTACTGTCGATAATGTTTCGATTGATTATGGAATTAGGAAATCAATCTTTGAAAATTTAATACAACAAAACTTATCGATGACGATTTGCAATGATCACGTTCTTCATAATTCAACCAATAATGCATTGGTTAAAATAACACTTGACATCAAAAATCTTTTTTAGAAAAAATATTCCCATTTTTGTAATTATGCTAAGCGTGTGAAAGCATTGAAAATTTGTTACGAATTTAGAGAAAAAGATTTTGAGCCAATGAACCGTTACGTAACTGATCGTTGGTCAAGTTTATTTCCGGTCATCGATCGAATTATTGATAATATCGAACCTTTTAAAAGTTATTTTATTGGTTTGGGTACAAATAATTCACATTTATTATTCGAGAATTTGTTTGGAGTGAATCATATAATGAGGAAAAATTTTTGAGCTCTACCTACACTTCTCTTCATTTTTGATGAAATAATTTCATACAAATATAATATCGATTGAGAAATACAAAACAAATGCAATAAAATTTTACAAATTTATGTCCTCATTACGAAACAAATTAATGATTCGTTTAAATTATAAATATTTTGAATCTAAAATCAACGAGAATTTGAGACATTTTCCTATTTCTGATAGGAATAAATTTTTTAAAAATGAGGAAATTTGTAATATTTACTAGATTATTTAAATACACATTTTGATTTCTAAAATACGTCTTCAAAATGTTTTAACATTTGAATCTTGACAAGTCTTAGGAGTAAAATAATGTCATAGATATAGGTAAGGCTCTACAGTTGGAGTACAACGAAGACATTATTTTGGATGAATTAATAATATTAATGAAACACTTCATTAGATGAGAGAATAAAATTCAGTAGAAATTTTAACAAAATTTTGAAATCAAATACTTTTTCAAATCTTTTAATTTTATCAAAGCGGTTATAGCTAGGGATAGGACCATTAAAATGCGCGCTTAAGCATACTAGGACGATCAATTAATCTGTTCGATTGCATTTTTTTGAATAATTCATAAATGGGTCAACCGATTTTAATTCTTTAAGTGGCATATTAGAATATTACCTTATAAATATTTTTTAATATTTCCTTCAGTTTATTTTTGCAGAGGATATTTTGAAAATTTTGCTGCTCTAGAGGGGGATTATTTTAGGATACCCTATTGACCCTCCATGTTTAATGTCTCTTTAAATTCCATAAAAATTAAAGGAAAGTTATTTAAAATACAAATCTCTGCCTTAAATAAAACGATGGATAATCTAATCTTCTTTTCGGTCAAAATATTGAAGAAAACCCTAAAACTCGACGAAATCTTTAACAATTAATAAAGATATAGATAGCAATAAAATTTGGGGGCCCTTTTTCTACTTCTTTTAAATATCATTTATAGTTAATTAAAAAATAAGCTCTTTAATAATTATTTGTATTGAAAATAATTCAGGCTTGCTAAACGTTATTTCATGGCAAAAATTCCATTATATTGAAAAAGTACTGTTCAATGACTATCAATAATATCTTAAAAAATAAATAAAATATTCATTCATTAAATAGTTTTTACAGGAATGGAATTTTGATTTTCAACATAATTTATTGTTGAAATCTTTACTTGTTCATATTGGAGCGATCAATTAATCTGTTCGTTCGCATTTTATGAATATCTTCTAAATGCGTCAACCGATTTTAATTCTGTAAAGGGCATATTAGAAGATACCAAATTACAAAGTACTAGTAACATGGAAAATTTAACTAACATTGTAACATAAACTAACACAATAATTATTTTAAAATTGCTTGAATATCTTTTTATTTGGATTAAATTTACTTGATATAATATATTGATAAAAGCTCGTAAATGTAGTGCTTATGGATTTTCAACAAACCTTGTTTTGTTTACATATAGTATCTAAACATATGAATTGAGAAGGGATTGCCAAAGATATCGCTCCAAGGGTGTATAAAGGTAGGATATTTTGATCCGAGCCAAAGGAGTGTATGTATTTATTTTTTAAAAAGTCCTACAATCTCATAAAATCATATAAAAAGTCATTTTAAGCCGTCTTCTTGTGGTATATATGAAATACATGACTAAATTTAGTAATATTTTAACATATTTTATTAAATTTAATGCAAAAAAATAAAAATCATTGACAAACTTTCGAAATTTATTCAAGGAAAAGAGAAGAAAAAGGAAGATATTTTTAATAATTTTTTAATAATTTTTTAAAACATTTACAATAGTAGTGATCATAGTATTAGCCTCCCTTAAATTTGTTATTTGATTGTTTTGTGTTGAATATCTAGCTAATATACATGTATATTTCCTCCAATTATTGAATTATCAAATTTAGATTATGAATTGTAAGCAAATTTTAAAGAATGTCATTAAACTACAATTATAATTAAATTTTGAAATTATTTTTGAAAAATTGATTTAATTCCAATTTAACAAAATTACTGTAAAGAGAAGTTAATTTTTGTTAAAAAACATAATGCCTATTGTTTTCCGACAAAGAGTCGGCCCAACCTTTTCCAGTAAGATGTTTAATTGATACATATACATGGCAACCATAACAAAAGAAAAATAAAACAAATATTATAATAAAAGACAACTTAACAACAATTACAACTACATTTGCAATAGCATTTTTTACAAATTTCATTCTACAATTAATATACAAGTTAAACGAAAATTGCTTATACCCTCATAGGGAGGGCACATAGTAAATATAAGCACAGAATATGATCCTTAAGCTGTAATCTTTTTGTCGCGTATAAGCAATTTTAGTTTAATCTGTATAAACATTTTTTATTCATTACAGACAAATAGTTATATAACAAATCAAACAAATTAAGTATAAAAATAATGATATTTTTACTAGTTAATTGAAAATATTATATAATAAATGAGATGTTGATATAT
>JAQFZM010003635.1:0-10762 GCA_034695785.1 Galumna obvia
CTTTATAATGAACATTCCTCTATAATGAACAGATTTTTCAAACCAATCGTGTTCATTATAATGGCATTCGAGTGTACGTTAAAAACGCAAAATTGATAGTTTTTAAATAAAATTTCTTGTGATCTAAATTTTTGAATATTTTAGAAAAATATGTTTTTGTCAAATATTCTTAGTTTTTTTTGAATTAATTTTGACGAAATCGGTTAGAATATGGTAAAATACACCTAAAAACAAGAGTAATTAGCTAAAAATTATTAATGATAAATTTTTAAGCAAATTTTAGTCATTTTCAAAATAACACCCCACTAATACTCCGTGAGCTCTGACTAAAATATTCTCAGTTAATAAACTTCTCAGACCGGCAGGCCTTGTCTGGTAATTGCAATTTTAAATTACATTCTTATAACTTGCATATTTAATAAATTTAATTATAAAATTATTCAAATAATTACATATTTAACATTAATTAGTTCATTTTTTATTATTCTAAATTAGAGTGTATAATAATAATTGTTAATCATTAATTGATTTATCATTTATTATAAAATATCTTAAGCTGTAAATCTTTATAACAATTCATATAAATTATGCATTAATTTATAAAACTTTTAATTGGATAAAGTAATGAGAGCCAATTATTTTATTTATTAACACGTTTAGTTTTAAACATTCCATCTATTAATTTTCAACTAATTTGCTCTACAATTTAGTAATATTTTTTAAAATTGTATTAATGCAGAACCGAAAATAAAACTTGTATTAAATTAGGTATTATTAAAAAATAAATTTTTATTTTATAAAATTTATAAATAATTTTTTTGAATCCATTTAAATATTAAATCAAAAATATCTAAACATGGTAAAAATTATTATTGAGATGTTTCGATTTGATCAAGGATCCCTTATTATAAATACACTCGAATGCCATTATAATGAACACGATTGGTTTGAAAAATCTGTTCATTATAGAGGAATGTTCATTATAAAGGACTATTTTTTCATTAAAGTATATTGAAATGGAACTAGGAGTTGTTCATTATAAAGGAAAGTTCATTGTATTGGATGTTCATAATAATGGCATTCGAGTGTATAAAATTATGAAACCAAGTGTATTTGATGTACCAAGTATGTTTTATTTTATATACAATGACATTCAAAAAAAATATTAAAACAAATAAAATCATAATAATAATTGTATTGAAATTATAACAAAGAAATATTTTAATTATATTTAGAGAAACAATTTTGCTATTTTACAGTCTTAAATTAAATTTTCATTGGTGTGTTCAAAAAAATTCATTTAAATTCAAACAGTTTTACTATATATTACTAGAAAATGACAAATAAATATTTAAGAATTTAATAAGGTAAAGGCAACAGATATTTGGTTATAAAAAATATTTCAACAAAACCATTATAAATAAATAATTTCAAGGAATATTTTAAGTATTGTTCTTAAAGATAAATACAATTATAACTTAATTAAAGTGACCACTTGGTTATCAAGTATTCTAGCTTAATTTTCCTTGATATTTGTTATCAAAGATATAAAAGAGTACTTGATTTTGTAAAATAAAAATTTATTTAAACATTTTTGAAATTTAAATATTAAAAACCTGTAAATAATATAATAATTTATACCATCCCTTAAAATAAAAAGTTAAGGTTTAGTGGGGAATTGGGTTTGAAGTTAAGGTATGTTTAGAATTGGTATTTAACGTAAAGTTTTGTATAAAATTTAAGGTAATAACCTTTATTTATTCTGAAAAATTATTTTAATTCACCTGAAAATAAATTATTTACTTGATAAATCATTATTATGATTTTTTAAGACTCAATTTTATGCAAATCTTAATTATCTAAATTATTATTTTGGGAAATAAATGGAGTATTTTCATTATCATCTTGTTCAATTTGATCTATGATATCATCAATTTCTAAATCATTATTTCCAGAATTAACGTCCTTTAAAAGATCGATATCTAATTTATATATTTTACTTAAATATATTTTAGCTAAAACTGAAAATATCCCCAAAATCAAAGAAAATAATCCGTTATAAGCAAAGAAAAGAGTGAGGAAATGGAACCAATCGTAATAAGTTATATATCCCTTAACATCGACTATAATTCTTAAGCCATGAGTTCGCCATAAAGTTCTCATATTTTGATCTCTGAATGTAAATATAATAGTAGTATTTCCAGAGTTATTCTTTTGTTTATCAATTCTATCGAAATTATAAGTTATTCGACAGTCATTTAATTCATCAAAATGTCTATGAAATGGTTCGGAACATTTCCATATAACTGTAATTTTAATGAACGCCCCCTGTCGTGACATTTGGTCATAATTTTGATTATTATATTTAGAATGATCAAGAATATCTACTAAATTATAGTTTGGACAACTTGAATCGTTACGATAATTACAATGTTTATAGTAATCACTATCTGGTTTTGGGTGATTGTCCATGATATAATTGAAATCAGTGAACAAAAGTGAAACTTTTAAAGTAAGAAAAGAATATTTTGTGTCTTTCAAAACAGCAGTGTCATTTAGAGGCATATATAATCTGTCAATTGGGCACCAACCTAGGTAATTTCAATGCAATAAAAATTAATATATAATTTAAATAAAAAAATATTATTAAATATTTTTATTTACCAAATATTTCACAGTTTTGTTTAAATTCATAATTTGTTGAATTAATTTGATAAGGTATATCACCTTGTACGCATCGACCAGTTCGAAATCCATGGCCAATAATTTGACCAAAATGACACTGGGTATTGTTATTTGGGTCACAAATAGGAGATATAGTGGGCGATTATGGACATGTAGTTTGTGTCTGATTTGGTGTAATCACGAGATTTGTGACGATATATATCTCATTATTCATTCCAAACTCAATATCACCTTGGTCCCAAACTCTTGAATAATATGGCATATAAGTTTGATTTACAAATTTGTTAAAGTCACTTTTGGTAAAATTTGTTTTGGTTATCCCATAGAGATTCATGCTAACTGTACTAAAATAATAATTATATATTAATTTAACCTTGTTTAATTCAAGAAAACACAATAAAGTAGAAGTTCTTAGTTGTAAATTCCCCTACTGTGAAAAGCTCCTTGGTGTGAATACTTGAGGATAGTTTGGCGGATCCGCTATACCATTAATGTTAAAATCTTTCCTAATTGTGAAATCCTATGTTGTGAAAACTTCTTAGTTGTGAACACTTTTGATTACATTTTCTTAAAATTAAATTCTTTATTGTGAATTGAGCTTTAAATATAATTAGAAAACTGTAAATAATTAATTATTTCAACGAAAAATCGTGTCTGAAAAAGAAATAATGCATAAAATTTCAAATGCAATGAAATCCATTACAAAATTGAAGTCATATTTTATATTAAAAAATGAATATAAAGAGGATATCATGAATACTTTGAATAAAATCAGTGTAAGAGTTTTAAGTGAAAATTTAATAAGTCAAATCAGACTTTAATTACTAATTATTACACAAGTCTTATATAATAAAGCTCTAAAAATCATTTTCCAATTAAAACATTTTTAAACCTTATTTCCCTAATGTGAAAGCTCTGAGTTGTTAATGAATTTTAGAAGCATCTGATCATTCACACCAGGGAGCTTCTACTGTATATAGTATTTATACAATTACCCTGAATATCGGGAGATTTTACGGGTATTATACGAGGAAAAAAGTGATTTTTATGATAAATATTAAGAGGCGTACTATACGCCGGATGCGTATTATACGAGCAAAAAACTTAAATTTTTGGTAATTATTGAATGCGTACTTTACGCCAATGAGTACAATCTCCCAATAATTAGGGTAAATACCTTTGGATGTTGTCATTTGTAGATAATAAACCATGGTTAAATAATATCCAACAGAGTATAGAAATCCATGATATAATGACAACTAATATATAACTTATATTAATTGGTTTACTTCCAGTTATTATTATATTTGGAACTAATCTATAATTAAATATTTTGTCATTCATTATAAAGAAATATAATTTCAATATTTATTATATTAAGTAATAATGATTTAATGTGTTTTCAATAAAGATTTTGTTGAGTTTAATATTATTTTAAGTGATATCACTGCTTATAACAAATACTTATCTAATATTCAATTTTTTATGAATAAAATTTCCTTATTTGTAAATCTCATCAAATTTATTTTATGCGGATATTATAGAATTATAAAATGCCTTTCCTTTTGACTGGGTGATAAATCAACTGTTTATAATGATTGACATTGAATTCTGTTATAAAAGATAGCCTTCAATGAAGTTTAAGCTTAACTCTTTATTTATATTATTTGGTTATTAATGATAACTTATCAAGCAGACTCATTTAGTCTATAAATTTTAAAAATATATGTATACATAAAAATTATGTTATCCTATAAAAATAATTATTAATTGTTTTAAAGTTACTAAACGCATTGATTAACCTTTATTATATTTGATTTGTTCTATCTTGGTAGAGGCCTTGATGTTAATTCTGGATTTCATAAAATTAAAAATTGAATTGATTGTAACGCAATTCTTTAAATTTAAATATTTAAACACAAAACTGCTTAAAATATTTTTAAAAAATTGGATTTATCTATAAATTTAATAATTTTCAGTTGTTATCATTTTGTTTAATTAAAAAAAGTTTATTTCTCTATAAATGCTTAACTAAAAGTTTTGTCATACTTTATATTTTTTATTCTAAATATTTTATAACTTTAATTTTTTAATTAAAATTCATTAAAACTAACTTGATAAAAGCTTTATGAAAATTATTTAACTCAATATAATGGAAATTAAAACAAATAATTTAATCATTTTTTGATTTTTCCTTTTAAACTGTAAATTATTACTACAAATCATTTAAGAATATTAATTAGTTAGATATATTTTTTTATGGATAGTTTTATGTTTGCCTTTTTTTGAATAAATAATAAAATTAATTTTGTTTAGTTAATTCTATCGATATATTTGGGCCAACACTTTTGATTTTTTGATAAAAATGTGTCTTCAATATTTTTATAGAATTTGTTTAAATATTTCGATGAGAGCTGCTTATTTTAAATTTAAATCTAAAACTTTAATATTTATCTAGTTAATCTAAATAATAAATGGCAAGTAATGAAATTTTTTTTCCAAATTTACTACTAAAGATTTTTAAATTTATAAGATTATACTAATCCTTTGCAAAATAATTGTCTATAAATAGGTTTTTAAATTAAAATATTGTATTTTGGAAGATATTTTATTAGTATTTTAAGAATAAAAATTACATTTTTAAATAAAATTTTTAATAGTTAAATTGCAAATAAATGTAAATTTATTATTATTTTATTTTTATAATAAATTTCTATCCTATATTTGCTAGTTTTCCCCTGCCCACCACAAATCAGAGTAAAAGCTGGGATCAGAGACGGTTGGTGTGAAGGAGGTTTTTGTTTATTAGGGACCGTTGACGACCAAAACCTCGGGAACACTTGTATACAAACACAACGATTAAAATTTAAAACAATTTATTTAATTAAAGCAATAAACAAAACAGTAACTTCGAAACCCTCACCGGCCTGTCTGCCGATTACCACACTTTTTGGGCACTAAAACGAGAGATACTCACTTTTAGGGCTATAAATATCGACTGACTTTCGATTAATATAATCCTATCCTTTTATACAAAAAATAAAATCTAAGGCAAAACACTTTTCTTGAAGTTTTACTTTATGTTTATTATCGAAATATAATATTTTACAAATATAATTTTTTAATTTTTTAATTAATATCTATTATTATTAGTTTGATAAAAATTTAATGAAAATTATTTTGCCAAAAATAATTAAAAATAAAAATTATTCATTTTAAACTATATATCTTTTACAGCCATTCATTTAAAAATACCCTTTAAATTAATAAACCTTTATTTTGGTCATTATTACAAGTGATGAAATTTTAGCCACTTTTCAGTTAAATTCATTCATATTCTATATGACATGAACAAGCATATTAAACTTATTCATCTATAATATAGATTCTAAAATGTGATTCCCAAGCTTGAAAAGCTGTTTGGTAGAGGTCTTCATTTGCTTTAATAACATCAAGTTTAAATTTTCTGTATTATATTATTGTTTGTAATAATGTTAAGTTTCATTTGTTAATCACATTATGTTTTCATAATTTAAACTTGAGTTGATTAAAGCAAATGAAGACCTCTTCCAAGCAGCTTTTCAAACTTGGGAATCACATTTTAGAATCAATAATCTATAATATTATTTGCATTAGTGTGAAATTTTCACTCGTTTTTTAATATAAATAAATTATTTTATTAAAAGGGTTAAAATATTGGCAAAAGGTGTAGTGAATAATTTGAAAATAGCTCTAGATCAATGCAAATTCTTTTTTAAGTGAATTAAATAATTTCATTAAAATAATTCACTTTCTGTGGCTGAAACCTCATCGCTAATTATCACAATAGATGTGTGGCTTTATTTTTAATAAATGTTAAAATTAATTCTGTTTACATGGCTTTTAATATTTATTTATTAATTAAAAATTGTAATTTCCACTAAAATTTTAAATTTATTTCTACGATATATGAATGCTCCTAAAATAATCTTTACAAAATTTGAATGTTATTTGATTGTAATCATTAGTTTTTTTAAACAAATATATTAATTTATTATAAACTGGAAATTATATTACATTTAATTTTTAAAATACTTTTTAATCGAATCAAGTTGTTTTGGTCATATTTATAATAATAATTTTATTGTCATTTTATTTTTAAATTGAATAAAAATTATTTATCCATGACTTTAAAAACTGGTATATTATTCTTAACGAATTAGTGATACCAAAGTTGGACTTAAATTATTTCAAAATAGTTATAAAACTAGTTATAAAATTAAAGCCTCAAAATTGTTATAATTGCAAACCATTGTCTCACGATATGGCAATGATAATCCCGTTTTGGTCTGATGTCGATTTAACCTATAGTAGCTATGCTAGTAGTGATAACCAAGGTGAAAATTAAATATATTATAGACAAACAAATAACTTAACGCTCTTAAATTAAATATTGAAAGACATTCAAACTATTTATCCATTCGTTAAACAATTGAAATGGGATTATATATAAACTTGGTATAATGTAAGTTGGACTGGTGAGACCTGGGACAAATGCAATAATACCAGGAACACATATCAAATGGCATAGTTGCTGATGGGCCAAGAACTTTTGTTGTATTTATTTTTAACAAAATTGAAAGAGTAGCTAAATCAGTTGATAAAAACAAAATTGTTCTTATATGAATTATATTCTCGCTCAAGTAGGTTATGATGATGAGCATGGTCATAAATATTTCATAACAAATTCTTTTACTCTAAATATTTTGAATGTCATCGATAAAAGTAATGTAAATATACCTGGAAGGTTTATATTTCATGTAAGAGGAGAAAGGTTACAAACGACAACAACACAAGTTACAACTAAATATACCACGATTAAACAGGAAACATTCATATCCAGGATAACAACCCTTACAAAAATATCACCCACAACAATTTCTGGAGATATTATTTATTTAAAGAAATAAATGAAAGAAAATTTAACAGAACTCATAACCAGACTTATGACAGATTGCAGTAAAATCATTGAAAGGCCATTACTTCTTAGGCATTGTTTCAATTAATTTAAAAAACGCGATATTATTTTACTTGGATTGAAAGTATCTGAAAATTTGAAGGAATTAGAAGTGATTGACCAAGATAATAAGGAACTATTAAAATCAGTTGAACAAATTGAAAAGCAAATATAAATTTTTTTAAAAGTATTAAAATATTTGTTGAAAACTTTTTATAACAAATATTTTTATGTTATCGATTAAAATCCAAATGAAATTTGAAATAAATAAACTTAAAAATTATTAAACTGGGCTAATAAAATTCATAATAAATATGTTTTTTATATAGATTACAATATTTTGAATTCAAATATTTTACGAATAAATTTTTAATTACAATTTTTGTAAATTACAAACGATTATTAATATATTTTTATCTTAAAACTGTAAATTTGTTATAAAAATTATTTTTAATATGATTTTATATTCGTAATGAATTTCTGGACATTTTATTTTTAAATTATTTTAATATCATAGAACTCCATTAAATTTAGATTAGTTGATAAAATTACAAAGAAAAGTTTTTTTTATTTAAAAGAATTAAACTAAATAGAACTTTTTATTAAAGATAATCAATTATAAAAATATGCATACAAGTATATTTTAGATTTTTATGTAATGAATCAGTCAAACTATAATTTTTATCTTAACATAAGAGTGAATTTATTTTATGATAGTTAAATACATTAATCGGTTCATTTCTTTTCAATTAAATTTTTTTAGCTAGTTTCCAACATGGATTTAAAAGTATTTGACCAAGTTTATAAGATATTTTTTAAATGATTGATAATTAGAGTTATTTTAAATTATTTTTAAACACAATTGTTAAAAATTTAATTTGGATCATATCAATTTTTACAAATGTTAAATTTGTTCAAACCTGTAATAAACTAAAATTTATATAATAATTTTTATTTATTAATTAAGTTTTAAAATTAAAATCATAATAAAATTTATATTTACATTTAAATATTATTTAAAAACTGTTAATTTTACCCATAAATTTATTTATATTATGTTTATGTGACTTTTAATAATTTTTGGTTTAAAATATTTTGTCATTTTATTTGTTCAATTTAAGCCTTTTCTTTTTTTTCTAAAATTTATTCAATATTCTCCTTTTCCTTAGTACGATTATCCAATCAAAACATCTCAATAACCTCAATTTTTCGTGAATTAAAATTTATATTATATAAAATTATCATGTAGATATTGACAACTAAATTAAATAAGACTTTATAAATGAAATTATGTTGCATTAATAAATTACTTTCATTTTATAAATTTATCAATAAAACTGTAATTATTTATTTCAAATAATTGGGATTAATTCTTTAAATAAATATTTTAAGAACTGCTTAGATTGTCATAAATATTTAAACAAAAATATTTCTATTATTTCATGAATACCAATGTATCTTGTTAAATTTATAGGTTCCTATTATTAAAATACTTTATCAAAAACTTTATATAAAAAATTCAATACTTCTACTGAATTTAAAAGTATTTGACCAAGATTATTAGATTTTAAAAAATGAATGCTATTTATAGTTATTTTTAATTATTTTTAAAAATACAAATGTTAAACTTGTTCAAACCTGAAATAAATTAAAATTTATATAATAATTTTTATTTAATAATAAAGTTCTATAATTAAAATCATAATAAAATTTAAATTTATATATAAATATTATTTAAAAACTGTAAATTTTATTCATAAATTTATTTATATTATGTTTTATGTGCCTTTTAATAACTTTTGGTTTAAAGTTTATATTATTTAATTTTTTCAATTTAAGTCTTTTCTTTTTTTTCAAAATTTATTCAAACTTTTCCCCTCCCTTAGTACGATTAACCAATCAAAACATCTCAATAACCCTAATTTTTCGTGAATTAAAATTTATATATTACAAAATTATCTTGTAGATATTGACAACTAAATTAAATAAGACTTTACAAATGAAATTATGTTACATTAATAAATTATTTTTATTTTATAAATTTTTAAATAAAACTGTAATTTTTTATTTCAAATATTTTAAATTTATTCTTTAAAATAAATATATTTTTAAAGCAAAATATTGTCATAAATGTGCAAACAAATTACTTTTTAAATCCTTTTAACTTATTGGGGTACCCCCCCCCCTAAGGCACGAAAAAATTGTAGTACAAAACTGCAATAAAAAGCTTACCCCCCTCTTAACTTTCTTATTTTTTTAGCTAGATCAAATTTGAAATTTTTCCCTAATTCTAGACATAATATAGTTTATTTTAGCACACCATATCCATAGCACACCATAAGTTTATAAATTCAAGACAAACGCATAAAAATTGTAATTATGAACGAATTAAAGAATGGTCATCAAATTTATTCACTCATTTAGATATTCCAGAAATTTAATCATAAATGATGCTTTAATTGACTTTAAAACAGAAAACCTTATATCCAGACTATTAGATAATAATTATCAAAGAAATAACTTATTATTAAACAATAATTTAATTTATAATCATTTGAAATACAATAACATAATGGGGTTTCTGAAATTGGAGAGACTCGTTATTATGCTCTAGCTCCTCTAATATTAAAGCGAATTATATTTTTTTTAATACAATAACTTGGAATTGTTTTTGTAATAATCAAGGCAATTTGTGGGGTATGGCTTCTCTAACATTGAAATCTATTGTAATTTAATGTAAAACTGGTAAAATAAACCAGGTTCCAAATTGTAGGCATTGTTTAATGAGTTCTGATCAGGGTAATTTCCAAGAACTCTCAGAATTACCTAGATCAGTTTGTCCCAAGTGATCTTCTCGTAGGGAGGCGTTAGTGACGCGTTTAAAGAGCTATTAAAAGATAACGTAATAACAGTGGCTCAAAAGTCTAGGGTTTACACGTGAGTCAGTGTCTTCTCGAGACACTTCCGATAAGAGCTCGTAATGTCCGTAACCACAGCTCAAACCCGAAGTGTTTGAGAGCCTTTTCCGATACGAGTGTTGTTCACAAACTCACGATTCAAAGATAATTAAAAACTGAATTA
>JAQFZM010003636.1:0-10760 GCA_034695785.1 Galumna obvia
TTAACAAATATTTTAATTGTCTTCGAAATATCAATTGAAAATTAATACTGTTAATTTATTAGTAAATAAATTAATATTAATTAGATTTGTTATATATTAAATATTTAAATTATTTAAAATTTGTTTTATATATGATTCAAATAAAATTATAAACTATTTCTATGATTTATTGATATTATGTATTTTATACAATATTTTAATTATTTTAAAATTATGAAAATTCTATTCAAACAATAAATTAATTATTAGTTATAAAAAAAATTCATTTGTTTATTAATTAAATATAAGTTATTCACTTTTTTGCAAAATTTAATAAGTTTGATATACCAACCAAAGTAAAATTTTTGGTATAACGGATGTAATTTTTTGAAATTTAAATAATTTTTACAGTTATTAAATTTGAAAAAAATTAATAAAAAATTCATTTTATATAAAAGATTTATGTATATCATCATTTATTTGATCAATCAATTGATGTTTTTTCAAGAAAAGAATGAAGTGATCAAATGTTATCCCAAAGGTGTCACTTTTTTGGAGTCAAAATTAATTGAGTAAGGCAATGGTTGTTCTACTAGTATTGTCTTTTGTCTAAGGGTTTTCTGAATAAGTAAAGCGTGTGATATTACTCGAAAGGTCAAATGATGTGTGACCCAACCCTAAGTAATGTTTGTCATGTACTCAACGATGACAACAATGAGTTGTGGCGGTCTGACGATCGATAGTATTGTATAACTAAAAACCTCTTTTCAAAAGAGGTATGAATAAAACTCTTGTGTTTCTAAGATCTCTAAGATCATTAGATATAGTGGGTTAATATACAGTCATTATCAAAAGATGGGGGAATAATTCCTAAAACGGCGTAGTTTATTTAACTGGGCTAAAGTACGAATATTCAACTCAAATTTATATAAAAGATTTATTAAATATTCTAGTTTAGGAAAAGTATAAAAGATTGAAAATAATCAAGCAATTTTAAAAATTTTACTATATTTTGCTGAACATGGCAAAAAGCAGTAAAAAGTTTAGAAATCAGCCTGTCATTTTTTTATGCCTTGAGTAATTACACAAATTTTAAAAACATCTTGTGGAGAATTGAAAATAGAAAAAATACTTGTCTGGAATTTATATTTAATCGACTCTAGTTAACATAAAATTCAAATAAGTCCATTTTCAGCCTTTACTAAAATTTTATTCAATTGATTTATTAGAAAGATATTCCAATTCTGTTTATTGGATATTATACATTATTTAATATAGAAATTACTCATATTGTTGAAATTTTAAAAATAAAGTCCTTAAACAAATTTATACACTGGCAAACTTTGGTAAATTAGTAAAATTTTAAGGTGATTTTTATCAAGTTTTCCAAAATACATGAAAATTTTAAAAATTGCATGATTATTTTCAAACTTTTATATTTTTTCCAAATTAGAATAACTATTAAATCTGTGATATAAATTTGAGTTGAAAATTCATACTCTAACCCAGTTAAATAAACTACGCCGTTTAAGGAATTATTCCCCCATCTTTTGATAATGACTGTATACAAGGAATTATGAGTGGACATAAATAACAATAAAAAGTTTATATAAAAAAAGTTTAATAATCGAGTAAAAATTCTGAGTTGATCGTTTGTTAAAGATTCAATAAAAAATATTTTATAATTTAAAAACTGTAACAAAGATAAAATATTCAAGATAAAAATATTTAGATAATTTTAATAACAAAAATTATTCATAGTCGTTATATTTACAATTGGTTATTATTATAGATATTGTTAATAATTCAATAAAAGTATTTATTAAAATTTTATTTAAAAAATTAGTTTAACAAATGTGTTTATTACAGTTTTAAAACACATATTACATAAAAATTTTATAAACTTATTTTTTTAAGTATAAAACTTTAAATAAATATCAAAATAGATTAATTTAATTAAGTGGTAAATCTATAAAAATATGAGAAAATTTTAAAAATAATTTCTGTAATAATTTTTTTTAATAATTTATATTTTTTTAAAATGAAATTTTACAATTTATTAAATATTGCATGATTAAATGATGTATAGTCAAAATATTCTATCAACACAATAAAAAAATCTATTTGTAAAAATTATAAAATAAATAAATTAATAGAAATTTAATTAAAAATTAAAAATTCTTATATATAAAATTTGAACCATCTCAAAATAAATAATCTTAAATAAAAATTTTGAAATTTAAGTAAATATTTATTCGATTGATTTAGTATTTGATAATTATTATAAGAAAAACTTCATTTGAATTTATAAATATGCTTGCTCATTTAAATATGTATTTTGCATTATTGGTTTTAAGTTAATTTAAAATATTATTTTATTGAGTATGTCATCATCAAAAACCGAACTTTGCCTGCCTATTTTTTTTATTTCCATTTTGTCCATTATCAGCTTTGATTCCAAACATTTGCCAATGATATATAAATTAAAATATAATATAATATAAGTTATTATTGATATAATAAAAATTAATTTGTTTTAAGGCACAATCTTCAAATTTCCGACCAGGGCAACAACTTATCACCTGTCTCAAATTAATATACTTTTCTATATCAGCAGAAAATCTTTTCTTAATTATTTTATGGTATATATTATAATTTTTTAATAACTTTTTAATTATTTCATTGCAATTCTTGTAAACATTATTAAAAATAGTATTGATTCTAAAAGTAAACTAAAAAATAAATTCTAAAATGAAATAATATTATACCTTTTATTCAGTATTTATTTATGGTTTAATTTAAATTTTATCAAGTTCAAATTTATTCAGACCGTTTGTACTATATTATTTGTACAATATTCTCAATTAAATAAAATTAAATTTGTAATAAATTAATTTGATATAATATATTTAATTACGATTAGAAGCAACAAATATTTTTCTTACAGTGTTTTTCAGTTGAATTTGGTAAGTGGGCAAATGATTTGAGCCAAACCTTTCAGCTCACTGTATAGGTTTGGCTCAAATCATTTGCCCACTTACCAAATTCAACTGAGAAACACTGTATTGAATAAAATGACCAATTTGGTTTTATATAATTACAAGGAATTAATTTCATATAAACCTACACTTTTCAAAATGAATAAACCGTTTTAAAATAAAACTATTTTTTGTTTCCTATATATTTTCCTGTGGGCAAATGTCCCATGAATAGGACCTTAACATAAAGTTGCTATAGTGATAAGGAAAATTATTGTGGGTTTTTTAAAAATAAGGCTTAGCATAATTTTAAAAGGGTTTGTAGAGGATATCTAGATAACAAATAATATTAAAAACAAATAACCCACAGACAGTACAATTCTCCGCTAGAGGGACTCATATTTGAAGAAAAAATGTATGTAAGCAATAATATTTATATCGATTCCTACTAATTCGAGCATTCTGGTTACGAATATGAAAGCTAAAAATCTGTACTAATATTAGATTTTAAGTAATAAAAAAACTTCAATTTGTTTCAAAAAATGCATTAAAAGTTTAAAAATTTAAGGTATTTCTTCAACAATTTAATTAAACAAAATTTAATATATAATTAAACTATAATTCGAAAATTTAAAATATTTGTTGAAAAGTTAAATTTGCTAATTATGATAAAAAGTATTTAAATCTTATCTTGTAAAGTAATGGCCATTTTCATTCTCCAGTTCAATTTGTGTAAAGCTTTGTATATTTTAGATAATTATTTTAAAAAAATTAAATCTAAAATAATAAAAAATAAAACTTAGTTATTTTCTTAAATATTTCAAATTAAAAAACCCCCTAGGGTTATTTATTGATTTTTTGAATTTCCCTAGATTAAAATTTGTAATTATTATAAATTATTAGTTAAAATATTGTTAAATTTAATATAAATATTAAATTTATAGACATCTACTGAGTGATTTTAGAAAAAGTTTGAAGTTTGCTCTCAATTATTATTAGAGAGAGAGAGAGAGAGAGAGAGAGAGAGAGAGAGAGTGTATGTGTACAGCCTACCACTCCCATCCGTTGCTGTCAAAATGAAGAAATTTTCCAGTTTCAAACAAAAGGGTAGAGTGTGTGAATAGGTCGGTAGAGTGGGTGGGTATGTCGGTAAAGTGAGTGAGTAGTTCGGCAAATTAGGTGGGTAGGGTGATAGAGTGGGTAATTAAGTCAGTAAAGTGGATCGGTGGGCCGAAAGAGTTTTTAAAAATAGTAAAATATTGTAGGCATCTTGTTTATAATTATCTTGCTAAGTTTTTATGTCATATGTATTTATGTGTAACTCATTGCTATAAATTTAATTTTCGATCAAATTTTTATAGATCAAAATTGATCAGATTATTTCCGGTTGGTATAGTCAAAGGGATATATGGCTGTGAATTTCTGACTTGGTTCACATATCGATTTGATAACGTTTTTGCGGGTTAGGCGTTAGTCAAATTCAAAATTTATTTCAGTTATTTTCTGTTTTCTTAAGCTTGTTAATTTTACAAGCATAATTTTAAATAGGTAAAAGTATGTTTTAATTAAATGTTCTTATATTTCTATCATTTTTTCTTGTAACTTTTATAAAATAATTTTTATTGTTATAGATATTTTTATATAATTTTGTGTTAATTTTTCAAATGTATTTTTTTTATGTAATTCAATTGATGCCTACATTCAAAGTATTTTTTAGGAGAAAAGGGAAGGTTGTAGGCATCCTGTTTATAATTACCTAGTTAAGTTTTGTATTAGTCATTTATCCTGTTATCCATAAATTTTATCCTGTTTAGGTATTGGATACTTTTGTTATGTGCAACTCATTGCTATAAATTGAATGTAAATCTCTAACTATTTAGTAGTCAGTCTTATGTAATTGTGTGCACACTATGTTCTCTATGAAAATTTTGTACTTGCTCAAATAGATGTTTGTGACTACCAATTCAATGTTTCACTCATTGTTTCTATGCCTTTGTTAATATTTTAATTATGACATCGATTAGTGATTTTAAAATTTTTGATGATTTAAATGAAGTTTTGAGAAATGAAATTAAATTATTTCATGTTTTCAAAGGAGATAAGGAATTAAACAATGTATTATTCATTACAAGAGATGACAGCGTCTATGGATTTGGTTCTAACAAATACGGTGTTTTAGGCTTTGGGCACAACAATAAAGAGAATAAACCGAAACCAATACGTGAATTATATGAAAAGAACATAAAAGAGTTTTTTATTGGAGGTACATTTATTTTAGCTTTGAAAAATGATGGAGCATTGTATGGGTGGGGAATGAATTATTATGGTCAATTGGGTCGTGATCTTATTAATAGTAATAAAGAATATTTTAAACCAAAAGTGATTTTAATTCCAAATGTAAGTTTAGAACAATTATTTTAAAACTTTAATTTATGATTTGACAGAAAGTAATTCAAGTGAGTTGTGGTTATAATCACTCATTGGCTTTAACTTCAAATGGAAGTGTATTTGGGTGGGGTTGGAATGGTTTTGGACAAATCGGTTGTGGAGAAGGAAAAGGAAATAATATTTTAAAACCAATTTTGATTGAATTCCAGCAATCGATTAGATCAATTTTTTGTTTTTATAATTCCTCTTTTGCACTGACAAATGATGGAAAGGTTTTAAGTTTCGGTCTAAACAATTATAATCAATTAGGTCATGAATTTAAAGAGAATATTTTCAAACCAAAAATGATTGACATTTCGAACGTGATTTCTATTGTTTCATCATATCAATTATGGATTACCTTGGACAAGCTTAATATGATCACATATTTTCTCACATCTGAAGGGAAGGTATATTTCTGTGGATATTATAAGGAATATAACACCCAATTAACACAAAAAACACCAAAATCTTTGGAATATGAAGAGAGATTCACATCTTTACATTCAACCAATTATTTGACACCTAAGATAGTATTAAAATCACTGATAGTTTCAAATGGAAAAGTTTTTGAATTAATTGGAAATAAAATATTAGAGACTAAATATGGAACAGTATTTGAATACTATTGCAATGAATATGGAGTAACTGTTGTAACAATAAAAGCCTACTTTAAATTTGAAGAAACCTTTAAAACAATCAGTGAAATTGGTTCAGGAGGTTATGGAACAGTTGTCAAAGTGATAAATAAATTAAACAATATAATCTTTGCAATTAAAAGAATCAAATTAAGTAAATGTAATTTTATTTTCTTGAATTAAAAATTACTCTTTTGACAGAACATATTTGTGGTAAAGAACAAATTCTGAGAGAAGTTAACACTTTATCGAAATGTAGTTCAGAATTTGTGGTCCAATATTTCGATCATTGGTTTGAAAATAATTGTCTTTTCATTCAAATGGAAATGTGTTTCGATAATCTCAAGTATTTTATCAGTGAAAGATATAAAATATTTGAAAGAAAATCAAACGAAGAGATGGATTGCGTCGAGTATTTCATTTGTTGTCATTTATTTAAAGAATTAATAGAATGCCTTCATTATTTACACGAATCAAACCCTCCAATAATGCATAGGGACCTCAAACCCAGTAATGTTTTGATTAATGAAAACCCAAAAAATGGAAGGTTTTTAAAATTATGTGACTTTGGATTAGCAAAATTTACAGAAGAGAATATTACTCATACCGCAGAACAGGGAACGGATAATTATATGGCGCCTGAAATATATGGTTCTAACTATAATTTAAAAGTAGATATTTATAGTTTGGGTAAAATTGCAACCGATTTGTTTGATATCAGAAATATTTCAAAGTATGTATCGAATAATAAATTAATTATAAAAATTATTTTATAGCGCAGAAAATATATTTAAAAACATTGAAGAAAATATGAGGAATAAATTAATAGATATTATTGATTCAATGGTGAGATATAATCCCAAACAACGACCAAATTCTTCTCAATTACTAAACTCTTATGAATGGATTTTAGAAAATATATCTGTCATTAGTTTACAAAACAATATTAATGTTAATAAAAGTGATAAACTTTTTAAATTTATTCAAAAGTTTATTCGAGTTAAAGTCAGGAATCCTTTTGAAAAATTATTTCAAAATCTTCAAACTCTAAGTTCTGGAAGTTTTGGTAATGTTTTTAAAGTAAAGGATATTTTTAACAAAGAATATGCGATAAAGAGTATACATCTAGGTAAGAAATTATTTCCGATAATTTGTAAAATTTTCAAATAGTTTTAATTAATAATTATATCACATATTATAGAAACTTCACTTTTAAATAAAGATTTTCTAAAAGAAATTTATATATTGTCTCAATTCAACCCTGAATTTGTGGTTCAATGTTTCGATCATTGGATAGAAGATAATATAATTTATATTCAAATGGAATTTTGTTTTCTTAATCTTCAGGAAATTATTGACAACAAATTTAAAACATTTAACAAAAAAATGGGAGAAACAATGGGTTGCGTCGAATATTTCTTTTCAATTGAATTATTTAAAGAATTGTTGGAATGCATTCAATATTTACACGAATCAAAACTTGAAATAAATAAAAGAATTCTGAACCCAAAGGCAGTCCTATTATTAAGTATTCCACGAAATGGAAGATTCATCAGATTATATGAATTTAATTCAACAAAGTATTGGATATCTTCCCTTAAAACTCATCCAACGTTTTTAGATATCTATAGTTATATCGCACCAGAAGTTATACTAAACTCATTATTCAGTATAAAATCAGACATTTATAGTCTGGGAATTATTGCCACACAATTGTTTGATATAATAAATATTTATTCGTAAGTTTTGTTTTAATATATTATTAAAATTATTTACAATATTTCTTTCTTAAAGTCCGGGAGAGATAACCAACAATGAAATTTTAACAAATAATTGGAAGAATCTGATAACAGATATCAAAAGAATGTTGAAACATAACTATGATAAAAGACCAAGCTCTTCCCAATTATTGTCTAATTATAAAAAGTGGTCAATTGATAAATCATATATTACCAAGGATAATATAGAAGAAATTTTTAAAGAAAATAATCATTCATTCATTAGGAAATTTATTGAATCAAAACTGAAATAAATATTTTTAGATAAATCTTAAAACCATTCATTTTATTCAATCTATTGTTCGTTTTATGAACATTCTATTTATCCCTTACTATTAAAATAAATGTATTTAAATAAAATGTTTTAATTTTATTAGAAATTGTAACAATCTGTGGAAATTAAAATTCATTTTGAAGTAAATGACAATATATTTTTAGCTTTTGAACTTTAAATTTTAATTTCTATTAAGTCGAAAATAAGTGGATACACCTTAAAATCATATTTAAATTTTTTTGTAAACATTATATTCTTGATGTTGGGTTAAAATACTTAATATTCAATGAATATTTCAGCGAAACATTATAAAATATCCAATAGTTTTGTTTTACTGGGCTTTTACTCCACATTTTATTACAGTTAGGTTAATTTAAATTTATATATTAATAACACTATTATTAGTAAATTGTTTATTGATTAAAAATATGAAATTTATTAATATAATTAAATCAAATTTTATGAAAAATAAAATACTTTTAAATGTTTTAATAAAAATTAAATAAAATATGAAACCCATTTGTGAGACATATTTGTAGCCAATTTTACTAAAAATATAAACAAAATTTGTAAACAAAAGTTTAAATTTTGTTTATTTTGATTCAATTATTTAATTGTTTTGTTTTAATTGAATTATTTTAAATAAAATTCGAGGAAATGAGTTACTATTAATTGATTCAAATTTAATTTAAATTAAATTATTTAAATCTATTTTATTTTGATTTGATTTTTTCTAAGACACTTTTTAAATCATTTGTTTGTCTTTTAATAGATTTGTTTATCAATTATCTGAAAAAATGTCAGATAAGATACCAAAAGAATTGACTAAATAGTGGATTTAGAGATAAATTAAATCTGTTAGTAGTGAAATCTCAGTAGTAAACACGTTCATTGAACAGTCGTAGTTTTAAATTTTCTTGGTATTATTGGAAAGCTTATGTTTCATAGAATTGATTGTTACAAAAATGGCGAAGAGAAAAACCAGGTCAAATCTCAAAATTAAAGTATCTTACAATGTCCAAAAATTGTTTGTTAAACTAGCTAGAAGAAATTATCCATGGGCACTTATTAATAGATTGGCATTGAGTTACCTACCCAAAAAACTTTCCATGGTACTAATTATTTGCCAGATAAATTTGTTTCAATATTTTTTATTCGATTTATTTAATTTGAATTCAGGAATGATTTCATTTATCAAGCTCAATTTGAAAATATGTAAGATATAAATGTTATCTTTGTTAGCAGAGATGGCGAAAGGGTCGAGCCCTAAGGGGGTATTTTGGCCAAAATATCATACCCTAGACCAAAGAACGCCAACAGACCTAGTGTCTGTCCATAGAAGCTAATGTTAAGGGTCCAAAACTCTTAGGGGAAGGTATTTTGAAAAATTTGCCCTCTAGGGGATATTCCGGAATACCATCTTTCGCCAACCCTGCTTGTTAGTTAATTATCAATTTTATTATTTCATTTAGAATTAACTAATAAATAGTGGATTATATTATAAATGGATTAAATTATCGATAAGTGACAGACATAACAATCTATTTAACTCATTTATTAAAGAACCTGGTTTCTCGATGCGCCATTTAAAGCTTTGTTTTACAATGATATTTTGCGGAAATATTATAGCTATTATTGTGCTTTTGTTGGAAAAATTCAATTGTTTTAATAAATAATAATTTAAAACTTAATAAGCGAATTGTTAATTTCCAAATATTAAAAATTTTAAAATAATATATTTGTTAAATATTTTTTATCTCCCCTAATAGAATATTATTTATATATATAAATTATGTACTAGTTAAACTAGCTTTAAAACAGAAAATGTATCAATAGCCTAGATTCTAGGCCCTAGAATAAAAATAATGGAATTTACCATTTATAATTTTGTTTTGCCTAGTTTGCATTATTTGGACATACAATTAACTCTTCTATCTTGAAATACATAACTTGAATTATAATCTATCTTGAATTAATAATCTTGGTCCCAAACGATTCAAGATATGAGAGTCAACGGTATATACAAACACAACCCTAAACCTTACATCAAATCCAACTCTTGACTCAATTCAAACCCAACTACACATACCCTTAACCTCAATCCCAACCCAAATCAAACCCTAAACATAAAACCTTTGTTATAACTTAAACTTTTAAGTAATTACTTTTACTAATTAAATTAAATAGAGTTCAATAATGTTTAGATTTCAAGAAATGATTTTCAAATAAAATCAATTTTTCATTTTACAAAATACATAACACTATTTTTTGAACGTTGCCAAGGTAGTTCAAATTAAGTAAAATATTATATAATCAAATGTTGATACATTATTTCTGAATTAAAATTAAAACTAATAAATAAAGCAAATTCATATTATAAAATGATTTAATTTAAGAACAATATAATTAAATTCCTTTATTTAATTAACTTAACAAGTACATTAAGATGACAAGCTAGCTACAATTGCATGAACCATCACCAACAATTATTACAACTTGGTTATCAGCTCGAACCACAGGTTTTCCGTACTCATTTGCCACGGTTATTCTTCTGCTACAACTATAGCAACGTGAGGGTAATTTACTTTGAAGTAAATGAACTATGTCATTCATTGGTAGGGTAGCCCACTGTCGCATATATTGACCACGGTCAGAATCACTTACAGATGAAAGAGTGGAACCACAC
>JAQFZM010003637.1:0-10757 GCA_034695785.1 Galumna obvia
AATTTAAAAATTTTTATAATTGAATTCTTACTTTCGAAAACTCTTTTTCAATTTAGAAACTTTTCATTAAGAATTATTCAGTTTTTTCCAATTTATCATCAATTTAACTTTAATTACTTGATCAATTTTATTGATCAGATCCAAATAAATGACTCAGTTTAAAAAACATACAAATAATATATAAATAGCAATTAGATATTCTTTATAAAACAGCAAAATATATTCAAGGTGAGGGTTATATTATTTCCTTTGCCGATAAGAGAGCAGCAGATTTAAAAATTGACAAACAGGTATTCTCTCATCATTGTCCTCTAGGTGTAGAGAAATTATATAACGCGCACCCAGTATTAGATAAATGTAATAAAATGGAAATTCTTTTCGATATAATATACCGAGGTTGGTGCAAAACTATTACATATACTACACTTTACTCAGTATATGTAGTTAAAAAGTATGTGTCCTTGGTTCCCAAAATGATATTTTAATATTTTTGTTTATATAAATAATTTAATTAAAACTTATTTTCAGTCTTTGAAATAAATTAAAATTTATTTGATTTTATCCGTTAATAATCAAGTTTATTTAAAAATTTAAATTCAAAAAATATTTTTTTTCAAATAGCTTTTTTCTCAATCAGTGACATTCTAATTAGATTTAGTTGATTTCCTTTAAATTCATCATGCCATTAAAGCAAACATTAACAAAATAAAACATCAACAAGCAACAAAATGAAAATTAAATTTACTCATATTTGCTTTAAATTGAAAAAAATTAAATTCATTATTAATTTATATATTTCTAATTGAAATGGTATTTTAAAATTCCCCCCTATTGAAACGAAAAATCTTGAAAATATCCCATCTTAAACCGAAAAGTCAGGTATTTGACCCCTTGTAGAAACAAACGAAAAAATGGACCAAAATTTTAGAAAAAATTAGAGAAAATATAGCAAAATTCTGTGATTTTTAAGAAAAAAACATAAAACTTATAAAAAAATGCCTAAAAACGTAAAATATCGAGGTTTTAAGCAAAGTTTTTTGCCTTAGGTTTTTGAAAATTTTACAAAATTGCCTTTTTTGTTGAAAGTTCTTATTTTTTAGCACAAATTTTGATAAATTATGCTAAAATAAAACTAAAAATTGTCATATACCACAGAAAAAAGCTATAAATTGACTTTTTTAGTGTTTTTAGGCATTTAAGAATCCCTAAATAATAACCCTCCTAATATCCCCTCTTGAGCCGAGCTAAAATACCCCCTTTAATATCTCCCCGAAGTTGGCTCCTTTATCCATCAATGATATTATATTGAAATGAAAATGAAACAATATACATTTAAATTTTATAAATAACACAAATGTCGGCCAACATTTATTATTCAAAATTGTTCTGTTAAATTCATTTTTTATTTGATAAATTTTATTGTGTAAACTTTTTTTGAAGTTAAAGGTCTTCTCTATAACCCATCATAAGGAAGTCATCCTTGATAATTGTAATCAAAGATTTGAAAAAGAACAGTTTTTTTGTAGCTTGTAAATTGAATTTATTTGAAACAAGTTTTATGAAATTAAACAATAAAAGAATTGTTAAATATATTTAAAAATGTCATCTTCTTTAAAAAAACGTCTTGCTTTTCAAAGCGTAAAAATAAATATAAAAAAATAAAAAATAATAAAAATCATAAATATTTAATTTAAATTATAATTTATCTAGTTTAAAAATATATATCAATTATTTATTACTTTTAATTAATTCTTTTCCTTTATCAATAAAATTCCATCTAGAATTTTCAAGGTAATTTTGTTCAAAATCGTTTAATGAAATTAAAATTGAGGAAATTTTTATGTTAAAACTTGAAAAACCTTTAAATTATTGAAGAATATAGTAACATAGAGTTATTATGATCTTTAGTATAGCTCACCGTAGGCTTGAAAAGCTATTTATTTCTTTAAGATTAAATTATTTTTTATATTAATATATTTATATATTTTATTGATTAATTTACAATTTATCAAATAGTTAAATAAATGTTTTATCTAAATAAATATAAGCAATTTTTTGAAATTTTAATTACTATTAAAAATTTTAGGAAAATTGATTTTTAAAACTATAATGAAAGAAAAGATATAGAATGGATTTCATGGAATTTCATAGAATGGAAATCATCTTATAAAAGTAAAGTCATTTAATAGTTTAAAGATTCTCTTTCAAATAAATTGGACCGTAAAGTCAGAGTTATAAGGCGATCAAATTTAATAAATGCTTACAATTTATATATAATTTATAAATTACAGTAAGGTATTAAATAAAAGTTTGTTTGATAATATAAAAAGTTTTATAAATGAAAAAGTGGTATTTAATCTATTTATTTTTTAGTATTTTAATATTTTTCCTATAAAATAAAATAATAAAAATATGTGGCAGTTTTCTTTAAAAATATAATTAATTTTTTATTTATTATTTTATAATTTAATTTAATAAATTTATTAAAAATTTATAACTGGAAAAATCTTAATCTGTCTCCAGTAATAATATTTTAATAATTTATTTTATATAATTAATGTAATTAGAGCTTTTGTTTGACCTTTAAAATTATTTATCAAATTAATTTAATAATTTATATATGAAATAATGATATTCCTGTTAACAATAAATTGTTTTATTAAATAAAAAAGCCAAATCTTTTAGCAGTGCAATTATTATAATATTTAAATAATTTTGTTTATATAAATAATTTAATTAAAGCTTATTTACAGTTGTTTAAAATTAAAAATATTTTGATACTTTCCATAATTTATAAAGTTAATTTTAAAATTTATATAAAATATATTCTCACCATCAAATAACTACTTCTTTCTATTAGTAACAATCAATTTTGAATTATCTAGTTGATTTAAAGTCAATTTCATTATGCCATTCAAGTATCAATTCAAAAGGAATAACGTCAACAATCACAAATAACATAAATATTTCATTACTTGTATTGGATTTAGAATACATTAAATTAAATTAAAAAAAATAATAAATAGAAATAACAATTAAAACAAGGTTTGAGGGCAAAGCCATTTCTAATACATTTACGAGAATTTTTCAAAAATTATTATCTTGTTAAATAATATTGTAAAAGCTTCATTATGTTTATATTTAATGAAGAGTAATCCTATTAATTTGTTATAATTTTGAACAATTAATTTAATTTCCAAAGCCTTCACTTTATTCCCTTTCTATCAAATGACGACAATTTGCCAGTTTCTAACAAATGGGTTGGTCACCAGAGAGCGAGAGAGAGAAAGAGTGTCCAGCATAACAATCCATTTCATTTATCTCAAAAAGGCGAAATGTTATTTTGTCAAAAAATATACATCAAACTGAAAACTAAAAAAATCTTAATTTTTTATCCCTTAATTTCCATCATTTTTTCTCATAGTTAATAATTTAATTGAAAATTAAAATAACACAAATTAAACTTATAATTACTGTTTTCAGATAATAACAAAATTTATTTAAAATTAAAATTATAATAGGTTAGAATACGTTGCAAAATTAGGGATTCAAAAACCGAAAGGCTTTCCCTTAGATTATAAAATATATTCTACTTAATTAAAAAAAATAATTTTAAAATAAAAGCTGAATTTTTTATTTAATTTTAAAAATAAAATTTTATATTAATTATATAAATAAACTGTAACTAAAGTTTAACTTTTTTTAAATTATATCAAAAAATGAAATCTTTTAATTTTGATTTGTTCTAGGACGATTTATTCTTTTAATTTCAATTAAATATTAAACCTTAATGCAAGTAAACTTAAATTGATAATTAATAGATTATGAAAAAAACATGAAATGAGAAAATTGCAAATTTATTTTATGATAACTTATACCAGTGATGTTTGAGAGCCTAGACGAGACTACAGATTAATATAACTACATTTTAGAGCTTAAACCTCTCAAATTTGAAGTAAAATGAATAAGAAGATGGACATTTATAAATTATTAAATTTTATTTTTAACTATTTCATAAATATCAGTTAAAAAAATTAATAATTGAGTGAAAAATTGACATAAATCACAAATTATTATTTATAAGTTGATAGAAATCACAAAATGAGTGAATAAAATATTAAATTAAGACAATTTAATCAATAAAAATTAATAGGATGTGAAAATGTGTTTATTAGTAACTGTTTTATTGAATGGAAATTAGTGCCATTTCTAGTGACACTTGGTGTGTTAAATATGTTCAAAATCACTAAATATAACTTTAATATTTCTGAATATTTTAAATTATTTACTTTAGGACATAACTCTGATTTAATGTCAACTTTAATTAATTCAACTCAACTCAACTCAATTCTATAGAGAAGTGCTTAGATAATCACAGATTAACCACACAATACATTAAATATGGCTTATATTTAATATCAATTATTAGTCAAATGATAGTTTTTTTCGTTCAAAACAACGCTATATTCAGTTGTGTTAACACTTATTAAAATCTAATACAATTTTTGTGCACAATATTTATGTTAAATTACTTAATTTTAATTAAATTTCAAATAAAATATTTTCACTTATATTTGTCGTTCACTTTATTTTTCAACAGATATGAAACGTCACAATTATAGCGCTGCCAATAAAATTTTCTTCAAGACTTATTTTAACACATTTTTCAAATTTGATCTCAAGCCTCACTTCAACTGACCTCAAGATAAATCTCATGAGTCAGTCAGTTTCGGATAAACTTTTTTGAACAAAATCTCTTATAATACACAACAGTTTTTGGATTCATTCTTTTGTCTTTATAAGGTTTTCACATTTCAGGGAAAAGAAGAGACAATAGTCGTCAAAGTTTTAATCCCAACAACACACAAGCATTACTTGAAACAATTAAATGATTAATATTTATTGAAAATAATCTTATCAAGCAAATTTTTATTTTATTTAATATGAATAAAAATTATTTGTTACTTGTAAATTTATTATAAATTGAAAACATTTTATTGAATATACTTTTATCTAAACAAAAATTCATTTTTGATTTAAAAGAATATTCTTATTAAAAAAATTTATAATCCTTATTTTAACAATTAGAATATAATTAAAATATTACAATAACCTAGAATAATTTGCGATTATTTGTATAAACCCATTGTGGTCATATAAATATGAAAGTTATAAATATTAACTTCACTTTCTAAAGAAAACTTGATCAATATTTATTTCATTATATTGCCTAGATAAAATAAATATTCGTAAAAAGCTTTTATCTAGTAGAAATCCTTGTTGATTTATTTTGCAACGAAGTTTACTTTGTTTGTATATCATTTGAATTATAATTTTAATTTAATATGAATCTTAAAGTATAGCATAATAAACTAAATATTAGAAAAGGATTAGTTATATTTTTTGTATTGGTTGATATTTTCCTTTGTGATTAGGTGGCTTGAATTGCATGATGAATTTGAAGGAAATCAACAAGAATATTCTAAATAGAATTTTATTGATGGAGAAAAGAGTAATTTGATAGTAAGTTTTTATTGGATATAATTTTTTAAACTAGATAAATTACTTTTAAACAAAACTGTAAATAAGCTTTAATTAAATTATTTATATAAACAAAATTATTATACATGTAACATTGGAATATACTGACGTTTGGATTTAATTTATTAAATCATTTTATTTTAATCAAGCAGTATTATTTTATTTTATAAATTATTTAAAATCTACAATTAATTTATAAATTTTAATCATTTAATTAAATTTGCTTTTAAAGAAATTTAGAAATAAATTGAATTTAAATTTAACAGGTCTATTAAAAATTTGTTATAATTTTTTCCATTATTAGCTTCAGTTCCTCTCAAACCCCACCAGTGGCCACAACCCTGTCGGAACTCAGTCTCTGCTATCGATTAGTTATGGTTTAGCTTTTCAGTCAATTAGATCTTTTATATCAAATCATTATAATTGTATTCAACATATCTCTAATAAATATCTTTACTTTTGATTAGTTTTGAAATAAAAAATTTTTACTAAAAAGTTTTGATCACTATTGTGGCCAATCGTAAGACATGCCACAAAATAATTTTAATTAATTAATCAAATTTTTTGTATTTCTTTGATTGATCAAAACTGGTTTTATAACGATATATCAATAGACTTGCTAAATTAAAAATTTAAATATTTTATTCCTAAGAAATTAAATTAAAGGAAATTTATAAAAATACTTTATATTAATTAATTATAAATAAAATTTTTGCTTGGTAATCATAAAAATTATTATTAAAAGGAATTCTTATTTAGTAGTTCTACAATTAAAAATTTGATAAAATATATTATTTATAAATTTGTAAAAACTTCAGAAAGATCTTTTAATATTTGAATCAAAATGTTTTAATATATTTGTGAATATGTGCTTGGGATGCATGATAAATTTGAAGGAAATTAAAAATATAATTTTAAATGTAATGTTACGGATGGTGTGAAATATTTATTTGGAAATAAAATGTTTTGGATACATTTTTATAAAATTGATAATTTATTTTTAAAGAAACTGTAAATAAATATCAAATAAATTATATATATAAAATATATAATTATAAATTAAGTCTTAAAACCCTTACACTGGTATTTTTTACTAAATAAACACTTTAAAAATTAACATGCAAAATTTGATTATATTTTTATTATATTTATGGCAAAGTTCATAGCAGAACAATTAATGAGATTGAATATTGTTATATAAAAATTTAATAAATATACCTCCAGCTTAAAATTTGTAAAACCTCCTGAGACGAAAGGCTAGGTACCCCTCTAGGAAAAGTATGAAAAATTTTAAAAAATGGAGAAATTGTCGAAAAACTATAAAAATTAAGAAAACAAGGTTTGGGGTCAAACCAATAGCCAATACATTTTTGAGCATATCTCAGAATAGTTAATTTTTAAAATAGTTTTGTTGACTTAGGATTAAAGCTACAATCATAAAGTTTCCATATGTATAAATATAAAATAATGGGTAATTATGAATTTGACAAAATTATTAAACTGTTAGCTTAATTTCAAAAACATTTGAAAGATCACTTCCTATGTTACTAATATTTTGATATTAGGCATATTGCTTTAGTAGTGTCATAGGACTCAAATCAAATCTTCAAATATTTTTACTACCCAACCGCCCCCTATAATATGTCAGTGTTCTCCAAGTGACTTCAATGTGGAAAGTATACTTCCTATGTAAATAACACTTTGATATTAGGCATATTGCTTCAGTAGTGTCATAGGAGTCAAATGAAATATTCAAATAATATTTAAAATCCCAGCCACTCCTATAATAAGTCAGAGTTCTCTAAGTTAACCTTGTGTGGGAAGTGTTTTCCCTATGTAAATAATTATTTGATATTAAGCATACTGCTTCAGTAGTGTCTTAAGTCATATAAAATCTTCAAATAATTTTTACGACTTCAACCACCACTAAAATAAATCAGTGTACTACAAGTGGACCCAATGTGGTAAGTGAATTTAAAATAAAATTAATAAATTTTGTATATTCAAAATCTACATGATAACATTAAGTTGGAAAGTTATTTTTACCATTCATTAAGCCTAATTTTAAATATTTTTTGCGGTTAAATTAAATTATCTTATCTAGTTTATTTTTAAAAAATTTCTAAAAATCCGAAATTTGACCCCTTATGGCGACCCCCGCTCAATATTTTGGTCAACCGAATAGACCAAAAATCTTCTAATTTATTCTAAAATAGAGTAAAAATGGGTACAACTTGATCTGGGATATAACAAAAATCAAAGGCCAATTCAGGTTTCATTCGTTTTAATAACGCAATTTTTTGGCTAAAATTCTTAGTTTATCCGATTATTTTGGATAAATAAAATTTATTATGATTAAAAAATAAATTATGATTAAATATAATAATATAAATAAGAAAACATCTTAAATTTATAAAAAGAATGATTTTATTATGAATATGCTTTATAAACGATGAATATAAATATTTTTCTTGCAAATGCATTCCTCAACAAATTTTTCGAAAGGATGTTGCCATTTAAACAAGGCCAAAAGCATAAAATGTACTATGTAATAATAATTATTTGTTTGCACTTTTCCTAATTAGTTTAATCAGTTTAAATCAGCGATATCGTTTTAGTGCATGATTTTAGGGCATTTAGTGTGTATACTATGTAACAAGTGAATGCATATAGAAATTTTTAGAAAAGAGTAAGGAAAGTATTAACAAAAAGCTAATATCAAATGAAATTTGCTTTTGATAAGTTAATGAAAAGCATTTATTCTTGCTATTAATGGTACAATATTTTATTTGAATTTAGAAATTAGTCTTTCCTTACAATTGGTCATTGTATTCACTAATTATAATGAGATATTTTACATCATTTTCCCTAAAACGACGTCGCTGGTTTAAATTTTGTGAATAAATTTGTTTGGTTTGTTTATTTATTCGTTATTAAATATAATTATTAATTTTAATTTATTGTTTTTTAAATCAAATGTGAGTAAAGCAATAAAATTATTTGTACTATTTGATGTTTTCCTTTTGAACGGGTGCTTGATTGGCATGATGATTTTGAAAGAAATCCAAGAGAAATCAATAAATCTAAATGGATTATTACTTATAGAGAGAAAAGTTATTTGAAAGGAAGAATTTAATGGATATAATTTTTTTAATTAACTTGATAAATTGAATATGATTAAAATATTTATATTTAAAAACAAAACTTTAAATAAGTTTTGATTTATTTATATAAACAAATTTATATTACAAGTTTTGGGGTCTAAGACACTGCCCACTATATTTAGGAACATTTGTAAAAATATATTATTATTAAAATAATTTTTAAAAGTTTCATCATGATAAAATTTAAAAGTAAGTTTAAATAATTTTGTAAAAATATTTGAATATTTATGTTAATTTCCAAAGCATATAAAAAGAAAGAAAGTTGCTCTTACGAACTAACAAAATATTTAGATAAATGCTTTTTCTCAAAAATAAAATAACTTAATGTTAGCATAACTTTGCATTTATTTTAAGCAAATGTTGCAGTTTGTAAGATAAATTATTATTTTATATAAAATAAAAAAAATAATATTGAGCCCAATTAAAAATTTTAAGTATATCTTTATAGCTTTAGAATTTTACAGACATTTCTTCCATCCTCAATTATTCAATTAATACATGGGAGGCAAAGGGGATTTTCCAGAATATTTCCTAGAGGAGGAAAATTTGCAAAATAGCCCTTTTTAATTTTGATACATTTAACATTAATTTATATACTTTTTAAATTTTCCAGAAATTTATACGTAAAATATCTATTTAAGAAATTAAACAATGTTTATATTTATAAATCAACAAAGAGATTATCCGATCCCTGGAATTTGGTAGAGTAAAGCATATAAAAGCACGCCCTTATGCATAGAGAATACATGGAAGAGAGATATAAATTTCACTCTCTTTAAAGTATTATATAAATTTTTGATTTTAATCAAAAATAAAACTTTAATTTATTCATTTTTAATATTAAGAACGCTTATAGCAAGTCGCAGATAAAAAATTAGTTTGTTCGTTCCGGCAGATTTGTTATAAATAAGTTTAACTGTTATCGATTAACCTATATTTTCTTATCAAATCATTAATTTTTGATAGGGATTTTTCGTAAAAATTCAATTATTTCATACGAATTTTTATCCTAGAATATACTTTTACTCTATTTTTTATAAAAAGTCGTCAATTAATTTATTTTGTGAATAAAGCGGATAAAATATTAAATTCTTTAATTGTTTTCTATTAAAAATTGATTTTAATAATATATTATACTTTATAATATAAGACAAATAAATAATGAATTACTATTAAATTTGTTTACAATTATTACTATAATAAACAGTGTAATTTACCGATCTATCTTATTAGCTGACGGATGTTATACCTAGTTTTTTATAAATTGATATTTTAATTAGATCCATCATTCACTGTATAAAATATATATTAATTGAAAATTGTTTTAAATTTCAAACAATTGAATTATTGTCTGGCCTTCAAACTAAACGCGAGTCAACATATTTATCATTTTTTGGACTCTTTGGATGTGACGTATGTTTTAAAATATGACAAAATTATTAGAATTTCTTTTGATTTAGGTTTGGATCACATTATTATTCTCTGGAATTATTGCATTCTTTTTTTTATAAAAGACTGACCAAGTTCATTTTTCGTTTAATAAATGTTTTTTAAACATGATTCAATTAATCACTAATCAATCACCTGATTATATTATTAGAAATAAGAGTCAACTATTTTTGATAATTTGTTTATTAATCAGTGCATTCTTTATAACAAATGAATTTTCAAACTTATTATTGGATATATTTTTCACTTTAAAGGCGTATCCAATTGTTCATAGCATCATGGACATTTTAAATAGCAAATTAGATATATATTGTGATTATAAAACTTTTGCTTTAGTTAAAGTTCTTTTCGAAGATAAGAAAGTTGACTCGAATAAAATAAATGATTTACTGCTTAAAATGGAATCATTTTCACAAAATTTAAATATTAAATATCGAGATGACTATTTAGAAAGATTAATAGAAAATGGTAAAATTGTTTTACAAGGTGAAATATTATATTTAACGGATAGCAATGGTATTGATCTCATTTTACTCATATATAAATTCAAATATAAAGAGCAAAACAGAGTATTTTACAGATCGAATGAAAAATATTTTTCTG
>JAQFZM010003638.1:0-10757 GCA_034695785.1 Galumna obvia
TGATACAATGCATCGTAAAGGTTAAATATTTTACATTTAAATGATTATTAAAGGGTACACTTTTTATATTAACATGGTAATAGTATTTAAGAATTCAAAAAATATTGCTCCAAAAACTACTCGATTTTCGCATCCTAGGTGCATCCTAGGTGCATCCTAGGTGCATCCTAGGTTTTCTTCAATAAATACAAAATTTCATCCCTTAACCGAATGGAGAGCCTTATTAAGAGCCTATAGTTGAGACCGTTTTTCAACCCCTGGCCTAAATCATAAACCCTGACCGGTCAGAACCCAAATTTTTATTTTCAAAAATACCCAAAAACAGATTTTAATTTAGGATTAATTAAAAAAAATGCACATAAAAAGTTAGGGAAGGGCAAGGTAATTGCAGCTTAGTTTACAGTCTTAGAAAATAATTCAAAATCATAACGTTATAAAAATAAATTTTATTGAAAATATTAAACTATTTTAAGTCTAGAATTCGAGAAAAATATCAAAATTAAGCGAAAAATATAAGAAAATTAAGAGGGGGTCAGCTTTTTATTGCATTTTTGTATGACAATATTTTCACGGCCTATAGGGGAGTGCCCCTCTAGACCCCCTTGCCAATCCCTGATAAAAAGTACATCAATTAAAGTTAGATGTATTAAACTATAATATTCTATTTGGGCTCTATCTCTAAATATTAAAACTTTTAAAACTATTTAAAACTTAAAAGTTAGTGAAAATTTGTGATATAAACTAGAGGTCGAACTTTTCCAATTTTTCTAAACCCTACCCTCCCCTACAAAGCCCTTAGAGAATTACAAAATAAAACCCTTTCTTGATCCTTACTTTAATTTAAAAACCCTTACCCTTGAAATGTAAGCTCTTTAGACCCTTAATAATACAAATATTTTCCATTAATTTATTATTGTTTTTTTAATGAATACAAATCTGAATTCTGAAAAAATAAAAATTTTAATTATAATGTAATTACTAATTAGTAATTTATTAATATTTGAAACTTAAAACATGAAAACTGATCCATAAATGTAATTCAATGAATGAGAAAATATATAGATTTTTTTCATTAATTAAATATTAAGGGTTTAAAAAATGAAACCCTTCCCGACCCTTATTCTAGGGTCTAAGGGTTGAAAAGTTCGATCTCTAATATTAAACTTTTATACGAAAAAATACAAAAAATAAAGAAAAGAATAAAGTTTTTTCATTTAAGTATTATATTTTTAAAAATTACTTCTTATTAAGTATTTAAAATTTCTTATTAAAATAAAGTCATAAAAAACATAAAATTCTCAAACAGTTTATGAAAAATGATTTTGAATTAATTTATATAAGTAATTATAGAGCATGATCATTTTTCAAATATAGAAAATCAAGAGATGAGTCAAAGGTTATTATTTATTCAATTCGTCATAAAAACAATTTTTGTTTCCCGAAAACAAATTCTTTTTAAGGCATTCTTGTATTCATACAATTCATCTCAAAAGGGTTTTTAGGAATTTTTGTATCGTTTAGAATAACAACAAATTATTAATTATTTAATAAAATTAATATCATTAGTTGTAATGAGACATTTAAATGAAATTTCAATTTTAAATAAAATGTAATCAATTAGTAAAACAAATTCAATGATTTGCCGTTAAATAAATAAATAATAAATATTTTACGTAATATTCAATTAATCAATGATTTGTCAGAAACCGATCAAATTCTGAGAATAGTATTACCTTTAATTTAAAGAAAAAGTATTAGTCACTAATATTTACATTTTTATGCATTCAATTATTAATTACTCATTTATTTATATTGAATTTCTTTTTGATTTTCGTTACAAATAATCGCAATAACTTTATGTGAAAGTTATGTGAAAATCAAAAGTTAACGAAAATAAACTATTGCTTGACTTCAGATTTCTTATCATTTCATTGAATAAGTGCTTTGTTTCCGGGGAACAGAATTTGAGAAAAACTCAAATCTTGTATTCAATTTGTTTATTGAATCTATGATTGACAACAACTGGAAATGGGTTGGAGTTCGTTAGTCAGACCTCTTTTCTGAAGATAACTTTTATTCATTAAAACTAATGATTTTTATGGAAAAAATATCATTCATAACATTTGAAAAATATTCCTCAGTCTATGATTTTCTCTTTTATAATGAAAGTAAAAACTCAATTATTTATTGTTTTAACACATTTTCCCATTTATTTGTCTCATTTTGTCAATGGATTTAATGTGGACACAGAATATCCGATTGAATTCGGAGTTGATTTCCATCACAAAAGTGATAAATATTTTGGACTTTCAGTTGAAATGCAATCAACTAATAGTGAAGTGGTGTAAGAATTTCTTTTATAATTAAAATTAGTTTTTATTAATTATTTATAATTTGGTCATTAGTTTTATAATCGGTGCTCCAAAAGCTAATTCATCGCATTATAATTATGTAAAAAATTCGGGAACTATTTTTAAATGTCATTTATCTTCTGATGAATCCACGAAATGCAATGAAATTCTTTTGGATTTTCGTAAGTTTTTATAAATGATTTAAAAAATACTTTTAATCAGAATTTGAAACTCAAATAATTTCATTTTTTAAAATGAAATTTAATTTTAGACCGAATTTCTTCAAATTCAAGAATTAAAGTGAATGCAACGAATGATATGTTTTTAGGCGGAACTATTGTCTCGCGACCGGAGAGCTCTCAAGTAGTTGTTTGCGGTCACAAATGGTCACAAGAACTCCATAGAAATAGAGTCGAACATCAAATAAATCCTTCGGGCAGTTGTTTTATGTTAGATGTGTTCAAACCCTCAGAAGTTGTGGCTATTTTGCCATTGACTGATACGAGTCAGTCCTTTTTGTCTTTACTTTTCTTATATTTTATTTAATGAAACAGATCTTCAAAATTATCGAAACACTTATTATTATTCGCATTCAATGTCGGGATTCAGTGCTTCGTTTACTTCAGTCAGTTCTCAAATAATTTTAAAATTTTAAATAATTTTGATTTTAAATAAATAGAGGGGACAACACTTACTCTTAGGAGCGCCAGGTTTTTATCAGTGGCGAGGTACTTTTCTTGAAGTCAATCCTATAGATCAACGACTCGATCGAGTGGTCGGTGAAAAATTTCTAATGCAAAGCCTAACTTCACCTAGTTAGTTAGTTAGTTACTACTTTTAATGTATTCACTTATTTGAGTGTTTGTCAGACAGTGAATCGTACGCCGGATATTCACTGGTTAGCGGACACTTCTTTTCAGGTATCGATAACACAGTTTGTATGAGTGCCCCCCGAGATAACAATCTTAAAGGAAAAGTAAATTAATAAATGAGTCAAAACAAATCCTTTTTAACTCGAATTTACTTTTAGGTATATATCTATAATCTAAGGAATGGACAGCACAGCGAAACCTCGACTTCATTAAAACAATTTTCACATATCGAGGGCTTACAAATAGGAGAATATTTCGGAGCATCTCTTCTGTCCATTAATTTAAATAATGACCTCTACTCTGATCTTATAGTCGGGGCTCCACTCTATTCCTCAAAAGAGTCGGGTGATTGCGGACGCGTTTTTGTTTATGTTAGTACTGGAAATGTATGTAAATTTCAGCACTTTTTGCATAATTTTCTTAATAATTAAGTAAATTAATAATAATTTATATTTTTATTTAATTTATTACTTAATAGGGATTTAGTTCAACCACTATTCTCAATGGCATTGAGTCGAGTAATGCACGCTTTGGAACAGCTTTGGCTCATTTGGGAGATTTGAATTTTGACGGTTATCATGGTAATTTGATTTTCACTTTCTTTTTTTTATTTATAGATTTCTTATAGATATAGCAATCGGTGCCCCCTATGAAGACGAAAGAGGAGTCGTCTATATTTATTATGGTTCCGAAACTGGTATTAAACTACCCTTTGCACAGGTAATGCACTTTCATAGAAAATTCAACTGATTGTTAGAATGTGTAGAGAATATCAGCAAGGCAACATTTTGGACACATTCAATTGAAAGGCTTTGGGATCAGTATATCCGGAAACAGAGACGTCGATAAAAATCATTACAACGATATACTCATCGGATCGTATTTATCAAATAAAGCGGTTTTGCTCAGGTTTTTCATATTTTCTTAAAATAAACTCAAATTAATTAAATTGTGAACAAAACAGAACAAAACCGATCGTCAAAATGAGTGCAAATATTGAATTGAATTCAACTTTTATTAATATTAACGATAAAAATTGTTATTACATCGAATCCAATACAAGAGTTAGAAAAAAGAGTTCGTGTATTAGTCTTACTTATTGTGCCGTTTATAGAGGAAGTCATTTATCACCAAAATTGTACTTCAATTTTACACTTCTGGTCGACAACAAAAGACCTGAAAATCAGCGCTGTTTTGTCGAATACGCAAATCAGATGCGAACATATTTAACAAAAGTTCAAGAAATTAATGCCGAAAAACTTTTTTGTTCGGATCCAATAAATGTGTTTCTTAAGGTTAGTCATCGACTCTTTGATTATTAAATTATTCATTAAATTCTAAACGAAGGAAACGACTCAAATCGACGATTTCTTTACTCCAATAGAATTCATTCTCTCCTATTCTGTGGTTAACATTCAATCAAAACAATCATTTTGTCCCAATTGTCCCACAATTGAAAACAATCAAAACGTTAAAAATGAAGTATAAATTCATTAATTAATTAAATTTATAATTGGATTTAAATTTCTTTAAATTTAAGTTACATTTCAAGACGGGCTGCAAAACAGATGAAAAATGTGTCTCAACTCTAAAGTTGTCGTCGAAAACTTTACTGAATAGTATTCCACTTCAAAAATCTGATTCCATATTCGAAGGCTTCCATAAAAGTTTATCTTTGATTACATCTGTTATAAACAGTGGAGAACCCTCTTATTTAACCAAAATATTGATTTCAACGAATCCGAACCTCAATTTCCTTCGACAGGACAGTAGATGTCATTTGATTGAAGTCAATTCATCGAATTCTATTGAATGTGAAGTCGGAAACCCATTATATCCAAACTTAAAAGAAGAGGTTTCCATACATTTGGATATCTCTAAATTGGATCGAAATACGGATCACTTGGAGATTGATATCGAAGTTAAGACTGCGAGTGATGTCACCAAAGAAAGTCATTTGAATGAAAACTTTGAAATTAATGTAATACGAAATGCAAGTCTTGATATTTTTGGGTCAGTCTTTAAATTTTCATCAAATCTTTCGATTTAATGTGTTTTTAATCAATAGATATTCCAATACTTCTGAAATAGTTTATGAAAGTGAAGATCAAAGGAAAAGCGATTTAATACCATTTACTGGTATTTTTCAAATCAATAAAATAAACTTCAGTTCTGTTCAAAACATTTTAATTGAATTTCAAATTCCGAGTTCTTTCAATAAAGAAGTCTTTCTTTATGAGCCCGTCTTCGAGGGACCGATCAATGCCTACAACAGAGAAGTCAACATTAATTGTAATCAAACTATTTCTGGTCTTCCGGTAATGCCGTCTCACAAAACTATTTATCGATTCAAACGAAATACTATTCAAAAGGAAAAAAGAAAAAAGACTTTAAAATTGGTAGAAATCAATTGTTTACAGTAAAACCTCTATAACTAAACCCGAATCAGTGGAAATAAAAAGAAAATGGGTGGACATATAGACATTTCTTAGATATTGAAGTAATTTTCAATACAAAGTGTTTGGGAAAAGGGGTCGAGATTTAGTGGTATTTTTTAGATATAGAGTTATTTAAATATAGAGGTTTTACTTAATTAGAAATATTAAAATTTTTATGTTTAATAGGACTGTAAATCACATATAAATTGTAAAACAATTAAATGTTTTGGGGGTCCTTTCGATAATGAAAAGAAAAGCACAAAATTATTCATTCATTCCGCTCTTAATATCAAAACTATTGAATCAATTTTTGGCCAAAAATTTGATGAAATTAAACTCTTTATCAAAACAAAGGCAATGATTTTAGACAAAGAAATTTTTTCGAATTCAACTCAAATTTCGACAATTTTTCTCTTTAAACGACTGGAAATTAAAAGAGAATTTACGGATCAGTTTTGGATTATTTTAATTAGTTTTGGTGTCGGAGTTCTCATATTAATAATAATTACTATAATTCTATGGAAAGTCAGTTCTATTTATAGAAAATTAATTTTAACGTTTAATTCATTGAATTTTTTTATTTTTAGTTCGGATTTTTCAAACGATTGGATAAAAATCAAATGAAATCAAATGATGAAAATAAAGTCAATTCTGATATCAATGGAAAAGAAAATAATTCTTTATTAGATTTTGAAGAAAATGATTCAGAGATTCAAAAACAATAAGTTTTATATAATTTTAATAAAGAATATCACAAATACTTTTCGGTTGACTTTATATTTAACAAAACTTTTCTTTAAGACTATTTTAATGATAATTAATATATTTTTTCATTTTATTGAAGTAAAGATATATTTTTAATAATTAATACAGAATAAGAGCAGTTTCTTAACTTGAAATCACAAAAATCAGTCATTTTTAAAGAAAAAATCTTTTAAAAACTTTGTTCCCTTTTTCTTCAATAAAATTTTCGAAACAAGGTCTAAAGGTCTGTTCACAAGGAAATTCATATTAAAATGAGTTTGGTGTTATTGGAAAGCTTATATCAAATAGATTCTAGAGTCTAGATATAAAGATGTCATCAATTGACTCAGTGTCTTTTTAATTATTGTAGGAAAATGTTAATTCAAAATTCAGAGTTAAAGCTTTAAATTATAGAATATTTAAAGATTTATAAATGAAATATAAATTTTCTTGAATTAAATTATATAATATATATCATAAACTAAGTAAATCCAACTGGAAAATCCTGGGACCTTTTTTGTAGGCAAATTAATTATTAATACCCTTAAATAGAGGTGCCTGATTAAATTTCTAACATAGGCACTCTATTATAAAAGAGAAAACAGGCCTCTATTTACTTGTATTAATAATTAATTTTCCTGCAAAAAAGTCCCAGGATTTTCCAGTTGGATTTACTTATCATAAACATTAATATTGAACTTATGATGATATAAACTGTAAATTCCATAAAATTATTTACTGATTTTAAGGGAAAATTACTGACCATTTGTTGCACAAAATATTCTCAACTTTTAGTCCTTTTTTTTAGGAAATTCCAAACAAACAAAAAGACAAAATTATTTTGAATAAATGAAATACAAATTAAATTATTAAAGATTTTATTGTTTTCTAAATATAAGTTACAAATAATTGAAAATAATTCAAAAAAGTTGATAAAAGAGATTCAAAGTCTACCATAAGTAGAGAAGAATATTTTGGTCCCTTTCAGTGATAAATGGATTGCATTTGTATTAGAATTTTGTTAAATTAAAAGACTTTTATAACAAATCAATGACTGACTAGTGATGTGTCGAATAATTCACGAATTAATGTAAATAAACATTAATTTAATGTAAATTTAAAATATTTTCTTTAAAATTAGTCTAAAATTAAAGTAATTACAAAAATTTAATTAAAAATCGAGATTCGGATTAAAAGCCTAAAGTTTTAATTAAATTTCACTAAAAATCGAATGAAAAGAGAAGAGAAGGAAAGGGAAGGAAAGGAAAGAGAAGGCACTCAATATCTGATTGATTGTCAAATATTACTACAAATGGTGTGATATGTGCTTAGAATGAGATTCGAACTGATTTTTGGTTCGACTTTGAAGAGCACATCAAATGTTAGTCAAAAATAATGAAAAACATTAATAAACACAGAAATCAATAATACACTAAAAGGGGATCTTTTATATTGAGAGCACAGAATAATATCACTTCTTTTAAAAGAATTAAATTTACATATGAATAGAAGCGGCGGTATATCGCGCTTCACTACTACCCCATCGCCACTGAGTCGGACGATATCTTATCAAAAATTGTCCGGAAGATGACTGAGGATTCTTATAGGCGTAAAACACCCACAAACCAATTCCTGAGAAAAAGGCCAGAATTACGAGAACTGAGACTAAACCAGCGCTCGAACCACTCGACGCTTTCGACTGATTCAAGTCGTGGTTATAAAAAGCAGAATTCGATTCATTCTGATCGTGAATATCAAGTGTTCGCTCGTCCGGACCTTAAATTAAAAAAAATATTTTCAGTTTTCACTTATATTTAGTGATTCAATCAATTACTCGGAGTTATAATAGTTTGTGTATTTGAAGGGTGGGTAGCATTGGGTGTAACGCTTGTTGTTATGTTTGCGGTACACGAGACAGAACCTTCTTTAATGGCTGTCTCACAATTCTTGACGATCCACTCCTGACGCTGTCGGTCATATCCATCTGAGCAACGATTGACAGAATCACACCAACCACACTCAAAACCAATCTTAGAGGACACACATTCGTCACACGTTGAGAGTGAAGCGCAGGCTTTCAAATAAATTAATTATTAAAAAAAATCAAAACAAATGACTAATATTTTGATTACTCGCGAGTGCTTTAAAATAAATTAAAGTATTGTTGGAAATTGGAGTTTCTTTGAGGTCAGCCCTGTGGTACTCATAAATTGTTTTTCGACGAATAACTGTTAATTAGAATTTGATCATTAGTTAAATTAGCATGTTTAAATATTCATTAAAATACTCACAGAATATGGTTCTATCAATGATATAGGCATCAGAAATACCGACTTTAACCGGATGTTTAGAATCCGGAATGTCTTTGATAGGAAAAGGCACTGATTTATATACGAATAAAATGTCTCCGCTCTTCAAAAGAATGATTTGAAACGTGAAGTTTCCTTCAGGTGTGCGGTCGTGAAGCATAACGTCTTCCCATTGTATAACAAAAGCAGTTTCATTGTATGCGTATTGAATTGTCGATGAATTGCTTAGACTTGTGTCAAAGTTAGCCATTAAAGCGGCGATATATTGAGTGGCCGCGAGCCAACTGTGCACGTGATCGCCAACATATAGGAAACCTCCCGTTGCTATCGTTATATTCGTCATCGTTTGCCCATAAAATGGAAATTCAAACGGAAGTGAAACCGTAGCCGCCCTTCGGTGAGAATTGGAGAGCATATCGTGTAATACTAACTGATGTCTTGGAAATGATGAAATGTTGACCCAATAGTGTTGGGCATTAGACGGGTCCGGATTAAAGTTCGACACATAATAAGTGTGATTTTCGTACTGAAAACAATAGAATTGAATATTTGAATACTTAATGTATACTTAATGTGAGAAATTATTTTGTGGGTCAAACCGTTTCGCTCGCATTTGGAGGAAGAGCTGTCACGTTGTCATCCACTTCGACATATGTGACAGTCATGTTGGGCAGAGCGGCCACATCTTTGGTTGTAGTCTTATTGTTATTTAGTTTTGTCGGAACACTCTTTTGTGTTGTTTCTAATTTTGTTGTAATTATTGGTTTCTTTGTAACCGAAGACTTCTTTAGTTTAATGTCTAAATCTTCAGAATTTCTTTTTACGATAGAATGATATCCGATATTTGAATAAAAATTATTGTCTGAAAATAAAAACAAAAAATAAATCTAAGTTTTGACTCCATTTCCTTATAATATTGTTTTGTGTTTATTCTGACGAATGAATATCTGATTTACAAAAACGGAAAACATTAAGAAACGACTGACAAGATATGTAAAGATAGAGATAATTGAGCCGTTCGTTAGTCATTAGAACACAAATAAATATCAGCAAAAATTAACTTCCAGTCAATGAAAAAACCTTGAATTCAATTTAATTCTTCAGTTTTTATATTTTCAACACTAAAACAAAAAATTGAAAGAATTTCATAGAAAATATCAATAATTAAGGAATATATGAATCAAAAATAAATCTTAAGAAAAACCACTTAAACTAAAGGGAAAAATTATGTCATTTACTATAATTCACTTTAAGGAAAGAATTTGTTATAAACTTAAAATTTCAAACAAGAAATCAACAAAAAAACATCACTACTCAGTCTCTAAGATTTTATTTCTAAAACTATATTTGAATCAAATTTTAATAACAAATAATATTAAATTTAATTTAATTAAAATTAATATAAATATTTGAATTAAAATTTTGAACAAAAATCAGTGAAAATATTTTTATTTTTGTAAAAAAAATAAACTCATTTTTCAGGTTTTGTTCACAATTAATACAAAAGAATTTATTACATTTTTTACATTTGTTTAAAGTTTAATGAATTACATATAAATTATTCAACGCTTTTGGTATTTCAATGGTTTTGATTCAAATCAGATAATTGGGTACAGAATTACTTCAACGATATATTCTTTTTAATTTGAGATCTATATTGAAAAATGAGTGAAATCACTATTTTGTGACATTAATTTTATATAAATTATTTGACGAAAGATTAGACTCAAATGATTTTCTATTTAATTAAATTTATGGAATATACTTAATAGGAAGTCGATATACTTGACCCTCTGATAATGAAAAATAACAAGCATCATGATATTCAGCTTGGGTAATAAAATAAAATTATGTAAAAAATTTGTGCCAATGGCCACTCCTTCACCCGAATATCGGGGATCAAAACTTGTTATAAATTCAAACTTTAATGAATGAAATAAGAATGAATTAGAGTAAGGATCTGCATATTTGAACTACTCGTAATGTTTGGTTTATATTGTAGGGGACTAAGTTTTTAACAAGGCAAAATTAAATTATTAAAAG
>JAQFZM010003639.1:0-10754 GCA_034695785.1 Galumna obvia
TCCTTTTGTTATTAAATTAAAATATGAAACAAAACTTTTAATATTTGATAGCATTATATTTTTGGGAGGAATAGAAATCTATAATAGAATTATAACTATATTAAAGATAATTATTGGAATTGTTTTCAATTATTTTTTGAGAATTTCATCCAATGATACTTTTGATATATTAATGAGTTTTTTCATTTTAATGCAAACTCCAGTCAAACCAATGTTTATGAAAAACGATTTAAACAGTGGTTACTTTATTCTGGTTAAACTTATATGATTTGCCAAAATATTTTATCTTCTAGTAACTATTTATGGAATCCTTTTCTGTAAGTAATTATAATTTATAAAATAAATTAATACAGAGAAAATCATTAAAATGCACAGCCTGTAATTGCACAAATTGTCAAATTGCACATGAATTGCCGACCCATCTAGGGCCCTGTGTCAAAGTATAGGGTCCAATGCACAGTTGTTTATTTTCACATTCACACGTGTTTATCAAAACAATTCATATGTTTTAAACTCTTTATTTGCACAAAATGAGTGATAAAAAAAGGAAAAATGTTTCTTTAACTTTAGAAGAGAAGAAAGAATTGAAAGAATACTCCAAGGATCACAAGAATTTGAAGCAAGCAGATCTCGCTAATTGGGCCAAAACACAATTCAAAAAAACCATCGATCGGTCAACTGTTTCAAGAATATTGAAATCAGAAATCAGAGAAACATCAAGAAATATGACAAGAATTAGACCTGTAAAGTTCCCTAAATTAAAAGAGAATCTCATCGAGTGGTTCTTAAGATTTGAAAGTCAAGCACCGATTTCAGATCAAATTCTTGTAGAAAAAGCTAAAGAGTTCCCAAATAAACTTCAAATGCCAGAGGACAGTTTCAAGTTCTCAAGTGGTTGGCTAAGATCATTCAAAGAGAATTATGGAATCAAAAGAAGGAAAACATTTGGCGAATCTGGATCAATTGAAATGTCATACATTGAAGACAATTTACCTGCACTGAGGGAAATCATTGAAAAATATGATAAAAATGATGTCTTCAATTTCGATGAGACAGCACTCTTCTTCAGATTAGAACCGGACACTAGTTTGGCGACAAAAAGAATGGAAGGCAAGAAGAAGTCAAAGAAAGTATAACTGTTGGATTTTGTATCAACGCCAGTGGTACCGAAAAAATGGTTCCCATCGTAATTGGGAAATTTGAGAAGCCACGGTGTTTCAAAAATATAAATTTGAAGAATGTTGGAGTCATTTATCGACACAATAAATCGGCCTGGATGACAACCTCATATTACAAGAATGTATCCAAACATTTGATAAATTAATTCGATCGAAAGATCCAAACAGAAAAGTTTTATTACTTTTAGACAATGCCGGATGTCATAAAATCGATGGATTAAATTTGAAGAACACTGAAGTTAAATTTTTGCCCCCGAATTCCACTTCGAAAATTCAACCATTAGATGCTGGTATCATTGCTAACTTCAAATTAAAATACAAACAGAAACTCATCAGACATTTAGTGAAACAATTAGAAATGCCGTTCAATCCAACCAAATTAGACATTTTGGGGGCTATCAGATTTACTGTCAGTAGTTGGGATGATATCAGTTCCAAAACTATAACTAATTGTTGGATTCACTCAAAATTAATCAAAAGAGTTACAGAACCTGAAATCGAAACTATTTCACCAGAAAGTGAATTGAATTTTGATTTGTAAAATCCGATGAAAGTTGAGGAATATCTTAATATTTCTGAAGAATCAATAATTGAAGAACCGTTTGCTTTAATTTCAGTAATAGAACCTCAAGAAGCTGAATTAGAACTAGTCGATGACACTACTCACGAAGAAAGAGTCACAACTTCTGAAGCCATGGATGCGTGCAATATTCTAGCGAAATTTTTAGAACAAAACTGCGATTTAAGTTCTGAATCAAGAACAATAAGACAAATTAGTCAATTTATCCGTCAAAACCACAATAGTGCGAAAGTGCAATCTTCTATTCTTGATTATTTTTGTAGAAAATAAGTAATTAATAAAAAACGAAAATTAAAAATTTCTCCTCTAATTACACACCCTTCAATTGCACACCACCTAAATTCCTGTCCTATTTGTGTGAATTTAAATGATTTTCTCTGTATAAGTATTAGATTAACTTTTTTAGTTTTATTTGCCTTTGTCATTCTAATAATACTGTATATAAAATTCTATACATTTAATATCTTTTTAATGTCAATTATATTTCAATTCTTCAAAATTGTTGCTCAAATTTCTGTATCGTTCGATACGATAATTATAATAACACTCGTAATAATCGCCTCATATTATAAACATTTGAGGATTAATACCATTAACTTTGATCTTGAAAGTTTTAGTGGACCTGATAGTAGTAACCATGAAACTTACCATGCTATTAAAAGGTTCAATGAAGAACATAATTATTATTTAAGAGAGATTTGGAGTTTCAATAAAATAGGAAATAAATTTTATTTATTTGCTTTAATTATTGGTTTTCTAACGACTGCTTTATTAGTCTATCAGTTGTTTGAGTCAATGTATATTCATTTGAAAATATTTTATTTAATCGTTATTCTATTCGCATATTCTTCGACATTAGTAGGGCTTCAGTTAAGTTATGCCTCAGTTTCAAAGTAAACTCATAAAATGTTAGCAAATTTGTCAAGACTTCAATGGAGAGTCAGTGGATATCCGTTTCGTTTGAGAACTAAACTCAAACTTTATTTATTTTTGAAATATTATATAATAAACAAAAATTTTGAATAAATTTCGGAACAAAAGTGGTAACTTATTTTGTATTTTGCCTTGTAAGTTGTTTGATAGCTAGTTTTATTTAAATATATTATCATTTGAAATGACGGCTGTCTCTAAGACAGGTCTTATAGGACGCTGTCACTATAGTGAAATGTGATACATTTTAAGATTTTGTACACATATAACAGAACAAAAAGTTAAGATATGAGACTAAATAAACAAATATAGCATCAAAATAATAATACAAAGTGTTAGAAATTTTAGCGTTAAATGTTACTACTTATTTGTATTAAATATTTAGGACAAATGTTTGTGCAAAACCAAACTCCGCCCTCAGGTTGTCATTGATTCATTTCTGTTCATATAATTTAGATGGTCATCAATTATATTCGACTTTTAATCTTGGTGCAGCTTTCAAAAAAATTCTCGAATAAATTATAGATTTTTCCACAAAAGAGAGAAAACAACAAAATATTTTTATTAATATACACCTTATGGAAATATCCAACTCCTTCACTTTGACAAGGAATATCTCAAAAATGCCTCGATCAATTTTCATTCTGTAAAAAACATTTTAAATAGAAACTCCCCAGTTTTGTTTTACAGCAATAGGTTTTTGAAAATATACCAAGGTTAAATTATGAAATGAGATTTTTTGAAATTTTAGCACTTTTTAGGGAAATTATTATATTTTATAAAATATTTTGAGCTTGCTCATATAAAAAATTTAATAAATCTATAAATTTTAGTAACCAATACTGATTCAAAATATCTACTTCATTTTTATACGTGATGAATAATTTTAAAATTATTTGAATTCAAATATTCAAAAAAGCAATTTTATGGATATTTTAAAAACTATCAAATTGATTCAAAAATAAATTTTATATTCGAAATCAGCATAAAATTCTTTATCAAATTCATATATGATATCCATAAATTACGTAATAAATTTTTTTAATGGTTTCAAATAAAATTGAAAATGGAGGGCAGAATGACTTACAATATAATTTTTTCGTTAAAGTAATTACCAAAATATATACTTTTCTATTGTTTTATGTTTTATATGACTCATAACTTTAATAAAATAATAATTTTCGCATAAAAAGTACTAAAATTTCCCAAAATCCCATTTTATTATTTAACCTTGATACATTTACAAAAACATAATTTTGTGAAACAAAACTGGGGAGTTTATACTCAAATTAAATTTTACAGAATGAAAATTGATCAAGGCATTCTCGAGATATTACTTGTCAAAGAGAAGAAGTTAGATATTTCCATAAGGTGTATAGTCAACGATGAGTTGTATGAACTGAACGTAAATTGGGATTTAGTTCATACAACTGGTTGGTTCATCAGAATTTGGTACAATCAGAATTTTTTGATATTTATTTATTATTTATTCATAATTAATAAATATAAATCGTCCACAAATCTAACTAGGACAACAAAACTAGCTATATTTCCTAAACGCCTTGATGAATGTCCATGAAATTTTGCATGCATTTATTTACACTCCCTCGATTGATAAATATAAGATTAATTTTTAAAACAAAAATTTAAAAGTTTCAAAATGGGAAAAATTAAGATTTTTTATATTTTTGTATGAAATTATCTAAAGTTTGATGCCATTTTGCTTCTTTATCTTACTTATGATCATAAAATGATAAGCAACAAAATTCATCCATGTTAATTATTCTATTGAAAAATCACAAAATATTTAAGAATGCATCTAATCCATATTTTGACAAAGTTGTCACATATCACTTTTTGTTGAAAATTTGATATTCACTTTATTACAGTTTTCTTAATTCTCATCCGATTTAAATGATATTGATGTCATTATAAATGTATTCAAACGCTCTTCAATTTCGTTTAAACAGAAATAAATAATGTTATATAATTTTTGAAAAATTAAAAAATTTTAGTTTTTGGACTTTTTGAGACCCCTATTATTCGACTACGGAAATAATATTTTATATTTAACAATCGGGGTAGTTGATTAAATTATTTAAAAAATTTCATTCAATTTGATCAAGTACTTTTTAAAATAGAGCTAGTTTTGTTGTCCAAATGAGATTTATGGACGACTGTATCATTTAATTGAAAATACAATATTTTTGTTGTTTAAATGATATAAATCAAGGATGGCGAAAAGGTCGAGTCCTTGGGGGGGGTGTATTTTGGCCAAATTACCCTATTATAGACCAAAAAATGCCAACAGACATAGTGTTTGTCCAAAGACGCTTAGGTTAAGGGTCCCAAACTCCTAAGGGAGGGGTATTTTGAAATTTTGCTTTCTAGAGAGTATTCCGAAATACCCCCTTTCGCCATCCCTGGATAAATGTGTTTTAAATTAACTTTTTATGCATTTAATTGAAATTGTCATTAACTGATAAGTCACAGATTTGAAATAATTATTTTATAAAGTATTTAATAATTTAATTTATAAATAATTTCATGCACTTATTTATTATCTATGTTAAATGATTTTAATTTATCATAGGTTCAAGATTAATTAAATTAAAATTTACATATTTTATCCCATATATTTCTGTTTTGTGTTAAATTATAATGATTTTTATATATTAAAAAATATCAAAAGTGGTATCGGAGTCGTCACAACTTATTATTTTTCTTCAGTCAAATACAATTATATGAACCATTTAATAGTACTAAACAAATAATGAAATCAAATAATGAAATGAATACAGTATTAATGTGCTGACCCACAAATTATGGCATACATTTTGGAAGCGTTTGTTGTGGTCATTGGATACCACAATAACTTTTCTTCTACATTATTTATATGCTTCTCATTTGTTAACATTATTTGTGATACAGTTTTATTAGATAAATTCTAATATTTAAATGAGTTAAAACAATTTATGTAAATTTTATTGCCATGTTAAATTTATTATTAAAATATTTATTAAATAAAATTATGTAAAATTTTAATAAATATTTGAAAGTTTAATATAATTTCCAAGTTTTATATTTTATTTTATTTTATCAAGGATAATTATTATGACATAAATGGCATATTTTCATTTAAAATCTAATTAAAATGAATGAAAAATTATGTATTTATTAAAATAATTTTAATCAAAATGAGAATATATGGGTTGTAAAATGAGAATAATTTGATTAATAAAAGTATTTTATTTAAATAAATTAGGTATTATTTTTAAATTTTTGTTAAATTATTTGCAAAAACATTACAGTAATGGATACGAGATTAAAAAATTTAATATAAATTTTTTGTAAATTTTAAACCCATTGAATACCATAAATTTACCATTTTTGTGACAATAAATTAATTGTTTTATTAAAAGATTATTTGAATACTTTTCTCTTATCGATAGAAATGTGTTTGAGTTGTATTGACTTAATTTAAAAATCATTTTATTTATTAGTCTAATGTCACTGTTTTTAGTGAGAATACCAGTTATGGAAACATCTTTAAAAAGATTTTTCATTTTAAAATATTACACTTTTATTATAATGAATGAAAGTAATTGCAAAACAATATCACCAAGAGCATCACCATAATTCTAATCATGTTTATTACGATCTCTCATGAATTTTAGTTTGTATCCAGTTCAAAAAATATGACACTTTTGTGAAAACCCCAGGATAGCTGTCTAGAAAAAAATAGATCTTAATAAAAAAAACATGTTACAAGAGAGAAGATACCAGCACAGGTCACACCATAAGATACAATTCCAACTAAAGTTGCTCTCCCTTTAAGAAAAATATGCAAGGTCTTGAAAAAATGGAATACATAATATGCATACCATCGATATATTCGATTAAAGGTCCTCCTGAATCACCATGATCAAAATATATTTATTTGAAACAAGTAACTTTTAATAAATAAAGTATGTCGCATACCCTACACGCGTCCTTTCGGTCATTAAATGTACAAATTTGTGATTTATATATTTTGTATCTAATTTTCGAATACTTTTGAGCGCATTCTTCGATTGGAAATATATTAAGTTGTACTTGTTGTAATTGATCAGGACTAAATATTCGATAAAAAGCGGGGTAACCCCAACCCGCGGTCACAACATCCTTACTCTTAACTTTTTGAAAGCTCTGTTTAGGCAGACATATGGGACTAACACTGGAACCCATTTTGATGGGATCCATCACTTTCATGAGAGCGATGTCTGAACTCTTCATACGATTGATGTTATAATTTGTATTAGTGACGACTTTTGACATTTTATATACCGTTCCTTTTGTTCTATCGTTATTTCCAATACTTATTGATATTCTATCAGGGTCAGTTCCTATTCCCCTATAATTTGCCAAGTTTCAATTGAGAAAGAAATTTTAACAAGTAGTTAATTTGAGCCTTACTCAAAAGCATGTGTCGCAATGACAGTCCACCACTCATTAATGATAGCGCCCCCACACCAGAAGCCCCCGTTCACAAGTAGGGCAACAATCCATGAATGTGCGCCATCGAGTGCATTGTCTCCGCACACAATAAATTGTTTGCCTCGAAGTCCACAATTGGGTGCCGAGAGTTCATTGTTTTGTTTTGTAGTGATAGTTTTGTCGCCTAATAGCAGCTCAGGTGCTCTTTCAACTAATTCTTCACTGGAATTTTCATCAATATTATCAGATACAACCTCTTCTCTAGCAAGCACTATTTCTATATTTGTTATGTTGTCTCCGTTTAGCCATGGTGGCTTTTTGTTCTTGAATAATTTGCTATTGTAGTCGTCCGTATTTTGTTATGAAAACATTCTTGTTAAATCATACTTCCTTTGTACTTGTATACATTCCAATCTAATGATTGTACTTGTTATTCATAAATCAGTAACTGTTTCTATGCATTATACTCAGTCTTATTTCTGCTCTTACTATGTGTACACATTTATTCAATGTAATCTTATTTATGTGTTAATTAATAAAATGTCCAAGTCTAATTGTGTGTCCACAACACGGCGCTGAGACACTACCGAACCAAGGACCTGACCGACGCCTACGATGATTTATTAATAATTATGAGACCAACTTTTCAGAACTTGAAATTATGTCAATTTTTATTCCGAGCATACTTCTCCTGTCTTTTAAAAATCATTGCCAAGATGATACAAGGTTTGAATTTTGATATTTAAACAGTTCCAACCATAGAATTTAGCCGAATAATGATTTATTCATTTTGTAAAATTTGATAACTTGATAAATTGGATTATAATGTACTTGAAATAATTCATAATTTGACCAATATTGCGGAGTTCCAGGGCCTGTTCAGTTACGCCTGGCTCGCCATTTGTAGGCATAGAATTGGTAGTCACAAACATTTTTTTAACAAGAACAAAAGTCTACATAGAGAACATAGTGTGCACACCATTACATTCTTTAGTTTTAGGCATTTTAACACTAAATTTTTTGACTAAATTAATCACAATTTGTAGAATACATTAAATGTTTTCACTATTTGTCTGTTATTTCTTTATAAACAACATAAAACTTTTCAATAGTTAGGTATTACTCAAATAGGCAGTTACGTATCAAATAGGCATTTATAGGCAAAATAAAAGTCGGCTAAAAGCCTCCCAAAGACATGGTTACTATACCCCTTAACCCTTGACCTTAGCCTATCAACCGCTAAAATAGTCACGATAGGCATTATTCAATAGTCTGGTCATTACAAAGATGAAATACCCACATATGAGGACAGAGGGCTATAATTATATAATGGTTGTCATATCAGAGATATTACTGTAACAAATATAATACCCAAGGGATTTAATCATAAAGCTATTGTGGCGAGTAAAATTTACAATTAATATAACTATTTTTAAAAAAAATCCTTTAAAATAATAAAAATTTGCATGTTTGGTTCTAATATTTCAATCTGATCTAAAGATTATACTAGATAAAATTCTGTTAATTGAACTTGCTTAACAAATTATTTTGCTTTTTTATATCACTAGGTTATCAAACAATAATTTATATAATTTATTTTAAAAATTTATTTATAGATCTATACTAAAGTTAAGAATATGCATGCTTAATTTAATTTAAAACAACTATCTTATTTGAAGAATCTACATTAAAAATTTTTTTAAATTTAACATGCTTTATTAATTATATTATTTTAATTTCTTATTTTTACTGGGTAATCACACAATTCCCAAGGAAATACCAATAACTATATTCCCAAGTGATATTATGCACAACGAAAAATATTGTTACTAAGCTAATTTTATACCTTAATAGGTTTTATAAAATGTAGTATATGTGATGATTCGACCTATAACTCCTATAGCTTACGGAATCTAAAGCAGATTATGTTTGGGTGAAAAGTTAGTGATGGCTGACTTCTTTTTTTACTGATCAATTCATTAACACAACGATTAAATATAATCTGGTTCTTCATTATAATGGTGATACAAAACCAAACAATGCCATTGATTTTCTTCTTAAAAATTATAAACTTTTAAAGAAAATTTTTAAATTAAATTTAAATAAAGTTTATATAAAAGTAAATTTATATAAATGTTTAAATTTTATAAATAATTTTGAAATTACAAATTATTATTAAATAAAGTAAAATTTAACTTGATAATATTAAAATGGGTCATTAAGTAAAAAAATAGAATTTGTTGTCACCATTTTCAATATTTTCATAATTGAGCCTATAAAAATAATTTAATTGTCAATGATTTACAGTTTTCTTTAAAAATTAAAAATTTATTATATACATAATTTTTAAAATTAATTTAAAAATTTATTTAAAATATATTTATAAACATGTGGCATTATTTTTAATTTTAATACTTTGCCTTAAATTATCTGCAATTTATTTTTTTTCTTTATTGTGACCTTGCTAGAAAAGAAGAGTTAATATGAAAATCTTATTACAGTAATAAAAGAATATATTTAAACTTTTAAACTTTTTGTTGAAATAATAATAGAATAGATAAAATATTAATTTATTTTTCAAAACATTAACGTATTAGGTTGTAGCTTATATAATCTTATTGCACCCAACCACCCATCGGTTCACCACAGCTAGTTAAATATGACTGTAACTTTTCTTATTTAATGGCAAATTATTGCAAATTTTTCTTACATTAACTGCCCAATTTCACGAGAACAGATGACCATTAGTCGAAAATAATTTTACTTATTAATTCTATGAAATTTTAGCTTTTTATAGAGACCTTGTAAAATTAAATCCATTTTTATCGAAGAAAGGTTTTTATTTCTATGTTAAACTCAATTGATAAAATATTATCAAATCAATTATTTCAAATAAAACACATCAAACAATTTTTTTAAATTTAATTTAATTAAATAATTATTCAAAACCTGAAGGTTGATATCAATGCACTTATTATGAACATCCTTGCTAATTGTGCTTTTGCACAAAGGTAAATTTTTAATACATTTCACTGTCATTCTTAAGAACGACTGTTTTTAGAAACTAGATTGGTTTTGTTAACTTAGGCAAAAGTTTCATAAACATTTACAAGGAAATAATGTTAAAAATATAACTATTTTTATGAATTCCATTTATATGAACAGTCTGTTTTTACAAACATATAAATAAATTTCTTTGCATATAAGTCTATACTAAAGTAAAGGTGAAAAAATTTGGTTCTGGTGATTGGTAAAGACCACCATTCCCTGGAACAATTCAGGCCAGATGCTTTTGTAGTGAGTCTTTAATTTAAATAATAGTAGATTACGTTATCATGGTACAAAAATATTGAATATCTATTAAGATTTCTTTTAATATTTCTTTTGAAATTCATGTCATTACAGATATTGTTGTGATGGTCATTAAATATTAAATATTTTTCATTTTATCCTTCTACAAATATCCCTATGAAATTTTATAATTCTAAACCCGTAAATGTAAGGTCCATTGAGTTTGACCTCAAATATTGTTTACTTTTAGGAAAAGCAAAGGATATAATAAAATAAATTTATTATTCAAACAATTATTT
>JAQFZM010003640.1:0-10750 GCA_034695785.1 Galumna obvia
TATGAAAGGCAATTATTATTTTTCTATTTTTACCAGGACTGAATTTTTTCAAATCTTAAAAGGGAGTTTTAATATATTATTACTAGTTTATTTTCCATTTAAAATTAATGAATTATCTTGCTAACCTTTTTTATAATCCAAATTCTAGTAAAGCAGTAAAAATGGTATTTTTTAAATATTAAATTAAAATAAATGAGTGAATCAAAAATTTAAGAAAGTTTTTTTTTCTATTTCTAATTCTGTGCAAGATATTTAAAAAGTTGTTGTTGTAATTGTCCAGGTTTAAAATTATCATAAATATTTAAAAATTACATTGCAATTTTTTAAAATTTGACCTTTATTTTAAATTAAATCATTTATTAAAAGCAATTATTTTTTTCCCAAGACTGAATTTTTTGAAATATTAAAAGAGAGTTTTAATATATTATTATTAATTTATTTTTCATTTTAAAATAATGAATTATCTTGCTAACATTTTTTATAAACCAAATTCTAGTAAAGCAGTAAAAATGGTATTTTTTTAATATTAAACTAAAATAAATAGGTGAATTAAAAATTCAAGAAAGGTTTTTTATTTTTAATTTTTTGCAAAATATTTAAAAGGTTTTTGATATATTTACAAAAACCTAAAATTTACAAGAGAATTTTTTAGAATTTCAACGGTTTTTTGCTTTATTACAAAATTAACAAAATTTCAAAAAGGTGCAAGTTAATTTTAGAACTTTAATAAATTTTTCAAACCCGAATAATTATCGAATAATTGGTAAAAATATGATTTAAAAATTTCAACTAGAACCTAAAAATTAACAAAAGCAGGTCATATATTGTTTTCCTATGTTTTTTAAAGACCGTATATTACACCAATTATTAAGGTTATGAACTTGAAATGAATTAAAAATTATTAAAAATGTGCTCAAATTTCCAAATAATGGCTATTTTTATCATTATTTAGTGATTTTTTGTTTAATTTTCTTACAAATTTACAGTAATTTTACTTAAATGACATTTTTGTAAAAATTGAAATAAACCGAAAATAACCAAACTTAATTTTCAAAACTGAAACCGAACCGAAACTGAATCAATAAAACCGAAATCTGAAAAAAAGTGTTGGTTTCGGTTTATTTCGGTTTTAATCGAAATCGGTTAACCAACTTTGGCCTCTAGTGTCTATTATGGCAATGGCAAATTATATGACAAATATGGTAGATATCATAAGTACCTTGGTGGTTATTATAATGGCTATGTTTGGGGACAAGGATTTTATGGCGCATATAGATTGATCAGGCATAAAATATGCTCCATTCATTATCCAATTTTAAAGTAGTTTTAATATGATGTTTATGATTGTGGTCACGTTGATTATGGATATAGTTATGGAAAAAATATCATGGTTAAATTATAGTTTAATTTGGAATTTTTCTGACAATTGTTCAGAAAATAATGAAATAATTTTTTAATTATAGTATTATAAAATCGAAGTTTTTTTTTACAGTCTTTAATATAGATTATTACCTGGTAATTAACTATGAAATTATTAAAAATAAAAACGTAATTGGATAGATCTTAACTTAAAAATTGATAAATTTGACTATTTTTTACATTTTGTCATTTATTTTATGCTATAAAATTAATAAATATTAATATGGAAATTTTAAAAAATAAAAATAAAATTAAACAAATATTGAAAAATAAATAGGAATTATTTACACAATAATTATATATCTTGCTTATAATTATTTTTTTTACTGGAAATATTTTTGAAAATACCGTTCTTGTTTGTAATTATAATTATAAGAACCGAAACCTTAAGACCATAAATAAACTTTCAATTTAAACTAATATATTAAACGCAGTTAAACAATTTAATTACAGCTTTGAAATATTTTAATTTTTATATTTTACAAATGGCATCTAAAACTGAATATAATAATGTAAAAATTTTATAAATTACATACGAAAACAACTTTCAATGATAAACCTCGACATACATTTTTTTCTTGAATAGATTTATTTTATTTTTATTCGTTATTTTGTTCCACATAACAAAAGTTAATTTTTACTCTCTATATGTGTTGTTATTAAAACATTTCTTGAAATTTAATCTTAATAGGAAAATCCTAAAGTTGATTCTTTGATTTTGTTAAATAACTAATATCATAATATTCATCTTGGAAAATAGAGTGTAATTATATAAAAATTTATGTCAACGACCATTCTTTCAACCGAATATCGGGTCTTAAAATTTGATTGAATACAAAATATTTATTAATAAAAATTGAATGAATTAGAGAAAATTTTAACCAGGATCCTCATTTTCCGTATGCTGATTCGTATGAAAGCTTTATAAATAATGCATAGTAATAAGTACGTATAAGAATTAAATGATCCTTAAATCATTTGATTTGTAATAAGTAAGATATTAGTAAAACCCTGATTAATTTTGTGACATATATTTATGAATGAATCAAAAATAAATTTCAATGATAAACGTTTTCATAAAAATCATATTCAAAAACAAACTTTAATACAAAATCAAAGATTTTATGATTCATTATTTGTTGAAAAAATTTTCACGTTCCATTTTAAAGCTTAAAGCTTTAATCAGCATACGGAAAATGAGGATCCTGGTATGAACCTCAAAAATATAATGAAGATTATAATGAAAGCTTTTGAAAATGTACAGGTTAATAAAAACGAATAGAAATCAATTTAGCAGAATAGCACTTTATTAGTAATTGTCAATAAATGAAGAGAAGCCTGATTAATATCTCAGCATATATTTATGTATGACTCAAAAATATATTTCATTGTTTAAGTTCATATTATCACGTTCCCTTTTCGAAATATAAGCTTTAATCTTCAATATATTTTTGAGGTTCTTAGTTATAAGGAGTTATTCTTTATGTCGAGGCTCGTTATAATGAGGCTACACTGTATTTTACTTTGTTTGTTCTATATAGAAATATAACCATTGTACAGGTATCGAAATATATAACTTTTCCTAGAACATGCCTAAAGCATATCTTAATTTAGAATCATCTTAGTTTAATTGCCTTTAATAAAATTCTAAGAAAAATATTCTTTATAAAGACTAACTTATTCTAAGAATGCTCGTATGCGCAGGCTTTTTGTTAAAAGTGCAATTATCTTGTTTAAAATATTCTTTAGTCTGAGTTTAGTTCTCAAGATAGTCGGTCACAAATTCGGTCATATATTTATTTTTATATTTCAAATCTTTTACATTTAGGTTTGAATTTTCTTACTCAGAGTATTTAAGTAAATTATCATAAATTTACTAATTTAATTTATCATGTTCATTTGTTTCAACTAATTGATATTTTTTATTTATTTAATAATTCTAAATCTCATTGACGGTACTGAGAAGCTCCAATAAGAAGCGAGTATTCACTTATGTCACCGCCCCCTCAGGTCCAGCCGGCTGCGCCTTAGGGGCAGTGACGTCAGAGCAATACTCGCTTCCTATTGGAGCATACCAGTACCGTCCTTACTCTACTCATGGTCAATAAATTTGAATCGAGATATTTGATGATTACCATGTTTATTCAATATTTAAGACACAGAGGTCTAATTAAAAGTTAAAAACAATGACACAATAATTCATATAAATAAAAAATTAAACAAACAATATGTGATATGCTCTAGTCAAATTTCTAAGAACTATGTCGGAAAATAATAATTAATAGGAGCATGCAATAAATATCAAGGAAAAGATCATTAATTGTCGAAAGAGATAATCAAAAGCCATAAACCGAAAAGTGATATAAATTTTGGAAATTTTATAAATAGTAATATATTTTTATCAAATAAACAGTTTTCTCCAAATCAGAACAGTATTTGAAACAAAATCATCTAGCAAGTATATCTTTCTATTAAAGAAATATGATTAATACAATTCAACTCTCATTATATTTAGTTGGATTTTCAATTAGTAAACAATTTCACCTAGTAAATTAATATTTAAAAAGTATCTAATGGTTATTTATAGCATTACCGTGGGTACAGGGCTTTACCTGTCCAGTGGATGACTGTACTATAAGCAAATGTCTGTATCCCAATCCGGACAATTGCAATACCTTCTGGCAGTGCACACCTGATGGACGACCACTTTTGAAACAATGTCTTGGTGGTCTTGAATGGAATGATTTCATCAAGGTATGTGACTGGCCTTCAGATCAGACTTGTAAACCTGGAATTCAACCTACTTCCAAAACGAGCACAACCACGATAACTACTGTTAGACCAACAAACAGAAAAACAAGAAGGCCAACCACCAAGCTCACTACCTTGCCTTTTTCTTCACCTTCTACTCTAACAACTACCAGACTCACAACTAAGCTCACTACTAAGCTATTGACATCTCCGCCAACTACAACAAAATTGAGTACTATTCCATCAACCCTTACCTCTTCCAAGACAACAGAAAAGCCCTTTGCGAGTCCAGTTCCCACCAATGGACCGACCACTTCAACCATCACAACATTAAAGCCGTGTCCAACAGATCCCTCACAAACAGAGAGTAGTAGTGAAGAGACTACAGATATAACAACAGAAGAATCCATCGTTACATCAATGAGAGGTTCCACAGATCAGACGTCAACAGAAAATACAATTTTGCCACTCTTTGGACCACTTAGATTTTGGCCAAACCTCGATTCTGTCCAGTATTTTTGACAAAACGAACAGCTCCTATGACTATACTAATGTTAAATGTTTTATTCAATACAATTTTAGTCAAAACTCGATTTTTTCCACCAAATTCTTAGTCATAAACTACGATTTTTTACTAAATTTTAGTCAAAAAACGGTAAATTTTTCTTAATTTTGGACAAAAATATAGGCGTTATCCTTATTAAAAATAATTTAACATGAAAACAAAATTTAATCCAAAGTAATTTAATTCTTTATATACTATTTTAAATAAACTTTTAAAAAATTTATTACAGTTTCCCTGATTTTCTTCTGCAATTATTCTAATTCTATCAAAGTACAATCAAAAGACCATTTTCCTATAATTTCAATCAATATTAAAACTAATTAACAATTATTTTAAAATTGAGTTTATTTAAGTATAAAATAAATTCTCTATCAATTAAAAAATATAATAGATTTTAATAAAAAAAATTAAAAAGGTATTATTAAAAGTAAAAAAATTTATTATTATAAACTAATATACAAAATATTTTTAATTATAAAAATTTTATTAAATTAACATTATTAGTAATAATTTTTTTCATTTAATATAAAATTTTATTAATATTTATTAAAATATAAAACTTAAAGATTGTAAATTTGTTCAAAATATTTATTTTTCCTTTATAAATCTTTATATGTTTTTATCTATTAGTTATGTTACATAACTTTAGACCCATAATTGGGTTTAACTTTTAAATATTCTTGAAAACCTTTACCTAGATTATTATAAAATTTTTATTTACTCAATGAAAATAATCTAAAAACTATTTATGATGAAATTTTTTAGTATTTTGAATGAAACTCGAATACATTCGTAAGTAATTATATGAACAAAATAGATGGCTAAAGGGGGGGGGGGGATTTCAAAATATACACTATGAGATAAAAAATCCTGAAAATACCCACCCCATTGAGAGGAAAAGTCAGGTACACCACCCACTTTAGAAAAAGATAACAAATTGACAAAAATTTCAGAAAAATTGAAACAAAATTCGGGAAAATTAGGTAAGATACAATATTTATGAAGAAAAATAACTAAAATCTTAGTAAAAATGCATAAAAACGTGAATATTCGAGGATTTAAGCCAAATTTCGGTGTTCTAAGCTTTTGAAAATTTTAAAAATTTGCCTTTTTGTCGAAAATTCTTAGTTTTTAGCACTAATTTTGATAAAATAAGTTAAAATAAGACTAATTATAGTCAAATATGACAGTAAAAGGCTTAAATTGACGTTTTATGTGATTTAAGGCAATTTTGGATCCCTAAAAAATACCTCCCTGGGTCGAGCCTAAATATCCCCCTATTACACTCCTGAGGTCTGCTTCTTTAGCCATCTATGATGTTTGATAGCATCTTTATTGTTATTAAATAATTTTTAAATAATTGGAAAGATATCTATAAAAGATCCGATAAGAACTATGCCTTATCCGTAGTAACAAAAGATTTTTAATTGATTTATTGCATAATTAATTTGTAATTATGAAATGAGATAGCTCCTGTTAGCAACTTGCAACAGTAGTCTTAAATTTCAATACATGTATATAAAGTGAATATTTCGAATATTACATACCGTTTGCAAGTGATTTAAGATTAGATAATTCAATTACACTTTTTTCTCGTAAATGATTTAGCAAAAGTTACCAAGAAAATCAAGATTTATTTTTATATTTTCCCTGATTATTATATACAGAGTTAATTTTCCATATAATTGAAATTGAGGAAGTAGAATATTTCCAAATATAGTAGTATTTTCAAAAGTAACAAAGAGATCTTGATGAGTTATTTGCTATGTAAATTAAAATAGATTGTTCATTAGAAGTGATTTATTATTCACTCATAAAAACGTTACACATTTATAAAATAAGGTCTTTGTTTGAAACAATAAAATAGTGACGACACCAAGAATTTATGGATTAGTTTATAGTCTATTTCAATTGAAAACTTGTGATATTTATGATAACAATTTGCATATTTCTTAGAAATAATTAATAATAAGAATATTCTATTCAATTTAATTTAAAATCCTGTTCATTTAATTCCTCTAATCTATTTAATGTTAAATCAATGAAACTTTTATTATTAGTTTTTTGATGATGAAAATCATTTTTAGAAGGATAGAGACGTTTGTAAACATTGTTGAAAACCATCTAACAGTTTCTCGATTGAATAATTTGAATAATTTTTGAAAACTGCTAACATATTTCTTAAAGAATATTAAAGTTTAATAGAATGATCAAGAATATTATTCTGGCCAATTTGATCGCCTCTGTCAGTGCATCACCTAGTAAATAAGGTAAGTTAACTATTAATAAAGAATTTTAAAGAACATTTTAATAATTAATTTTGTATCTTGTTGACTTTACGTGTCCTGCATCTGACATTGCGGCCACGGGTTATATTTGTTTTAAAGATTGTCTGTACCCAATCCCCGCGAACTGCAATTCCATCATTCAGTGAATAATCAACGCCGACGGCAAAACAGGGAATTCAATAGTAATGCCTCGTTTTTCCGATTTGGAATGGAAAGTTAACCAGAAGCAGTGCGATTACCTTAATGAATCCACTTGTAATAAAGGATCAACATGGTAAGGTTATTTTTAACATAGAGTCAACGTGAAAGACATGGAATAAATTGCGAAAACTATCAGGGATTTACTATGAGTATTATTTTTAAAAAATATAGATGCAACTTGCTTCACTTTTAAAGTGAAATTAATGAGTAATTTATATGATATGAGCATGTTTATTAGGACTATTAATTTATAATAAGTAAAAATATATTTTTGTTAATAAAATTCAAAATTTTTTTTACAAATCAATTCAATAATATTCACTGAAAATGGTTTTATCTAGATAAAATGATATGATTTGTCTGATAATATATTATGGCTACTATTAAAATTGTCTAGATAATTTATAAATGTTATGATCAATTAGAGTTTCTAAAACAATTGTTTATATAGACAGTGCTTTCATAATTAAAGTCATATAAAGTCAAATATAAACAATAAAATATTAGCCAGGAAATTTCAATTATACTGAAATAGTTTTAGAACTTTGATATCAAAAGTTCAATTTCATATCATAGTTGAAAAATGTTTTTATTTGCAATAAATTTTTACTGAAATTTTTTTTATTGAAGTCATAAATGTTAGCAAAAAAGATTCACTAACTATAAATCATTTTAGATAAAAATCTTTTCATTTTATCTACATTATTGCCCTTAAGTTTCGTTGATCACGAAATAGGTGATAAATATAAATTATACAAATTATATAAATAAAAATCAAATTTATATTGAAATCTTTTGAAAAAAATTTTATATGATATTTTCCTAATTAGTGTTTTATTTAATCTAAAATTTAGAAATTTACAAAAAAATTTAAATAAAAGTCAAATTTTTTAAATTAAATTTTGTCGTTAATCTTCAATCGATTAATATAATTAATATTTAAATAATAGAGCAATTTTTAGATAGATTAGAATTTACTCAAATAAATTTAAATATTTAGACGAGACAAATTATTGGGTAAAGATTAGGTTTCCAAGATGTCTTCTATTCAATAGGACAATCCTCTATCTTTGTACTCTGTCCTCTGTCCTCTTAAGGATCTAAAGAGGACAATATAATGTCCTCTATTTATTTTTTAAGAAATATTGCATAAAGGTCTGTTATTTTACACTAAACTGTAATATTTTCAAATATATTTATGAAATTATTTAGTTTAATAGAATGCAAATGTTTGTAGAAATCAATTGTAATAATATATACTATATCTTATTTAATATGTTCATAATTTTTAGAGTAGAATAATTCAAAAATAAAACAAATTTAAGAAATAAAGACATTTATTTTGTTTAAAAAATTAAAACATATTAATTAAAAAGTGATATATATTGACAAATTGATAAGGGCTTAAATAAGTGATTCTCCTGAAGCATAAAAGAAAAGATTATCAAAATTTAAAGACAAATGGTTAGGAGAAGATGTTTTCAAAGATTATCTTTCAAAATTAAACGAATTCATGTCATTTCGCAAAATTTGTTATAAAGATTATAGTTTAATTTCTGCTGTCAAATTAACATATGTCTACAGAAACACATAAATCGAAAAATGATTCAATTAAAGTTAGTCAAATTTGAGTGGTTTTGTAATAAAATCTAATCAAAAAGAGACCAACGATGTGGAAATTTCTGAGTTGTGCTTAACGTTTCATTCGGTTTACCATCACATCGGTTACCTTTCATGGATTGCAATGATAAATTAATCAAAAAAATTTTATTTGATTCTAAAATATGCGGCAAATAAAGTGCGGCCGCACTAAAATGGAGGCGATTTATTAGAAAGTACCTCAACTTATAATTTGAATTTTATTTATTTATATTAATTAGTGAAAAACGCTTTCAACTACAATGGTGAAATACCTATTGTGTTATATTAATTCAATAACTTTAACAATCTTTTAAATAATTCATGGCTTTAAGAAAAATTGATTGAACCTGATTCATCCACTTTAGCTGGCTCAATTGATACAATTGTAATGGGAACACTTTTCTCTCCTTTTTTTAGTAATATTGATCGTATTCGGGATCCAATTGAAGAGTCTGAGCAACTGGATACCATTTAGAATTTTGTTCTCTTTGATGAGGATAAAATACCCTGAGAAACCTATGTCGCCATTGCCAATTGAATACCCTTGTATTGTCATTATTATTTTGTATAACAAGTTATTTTTATAATTTATTATTATTGAAATATCTTTAATATTTATCATTTAATAATTTTTTAAAAAATACAGCACTGCTCTAAAATTTTTATTTGTTCAAGGAAAAATTTTTATTAAATTTTTGTGGTTTAAATTTTAAATTTATTTTATGTTTAACCATGATATATATTGTATATTAATGGTAATAAATTTTTTATTTGATAGTTTATAATTCGTCGATTGGTAATAAATTATGATTTTTAAACAAATTTTTTATCATGCACATTATTAATATAGCCAGTATATTTGTATATTTTTCTAATTTTTTAAATTTATGATTAAATTTAACTCTTATATTATACTAGTAAACGGTGTAAGTTATATTCCAAATTAGATATCACCAAATAAAATTTTGTATATTATTTTTATTGACAGAAAAATATAAATAAAATACATTTATTTTCATTTGAATTTATCTAAAATAATTATTATTGATAAAAGTAGAATGCTACGATCCATTTATAATTTTATTCAAAAAAATTTAAGTTTAAATAAATACTTATAGCAGTGATCGCCAATGGATTTTCTAGGAGAGGTATTTTGAAACCTTCCCCCCCTAGAGCGAAAAATTTGGGAAAATACCCTCCCTCTAAGACCAAAAGTAATTTACCCCCTAGAGAAAATTATTATATGTATAAATTTACATTTTAGACTTGCTTATATAACATAACATACGCACGTATTTGGATCTAAAATTGGCTCTTTTGATATGCCTGATATAAACCGTCTCAAAGCGTTGTTATTGATTGAGCTGTTTTGCTTTACGAATATTTGCACTAAAATCAATTCTTGTATCAATAAATCCTTACTAAATTTTTCAAAATATATCGACTAAAGAGTCTATAATTCGTCTGCCATTTAAACAAATATATTTCAACAGATCTCTATTTTTCCGGATTTATTCTCATATCACAAGATTTTACTTTGATTATATGCGAATTAATATCCAGTTAATTAGTAACTGTTTTGCAATTATTTAATAATTTACAAGCCATAAATTAATAATTTTACCAAAATAAGAAAAATTTCATTTAATTGACGATAAGAAAATGTAATTCAGTCAGATGGAAATTACCAAATTAGAAAATTATCAAATAAAATAATTAATTTTATTTAATTTTTTGTTTTAATTAATTAATTAAATTTATTTAAGTAAAGATAAATCATTTTTATTTATTCGATTAAAAATATTATAAAAATATTGAAAATTCTATTTAAATATAAAATTTTAAATGTATTTATTTTTGTTAAAATAAAAGAATCAATAATTTA
>JAQFZM010003641.1:0-10749 GCA_034695785.1 Galumna obvia
TGCTCTTGACCTCCACTGCAATTCTCTATCAGATTATTCTCGACATCACTGATCATCAGATCTGACATCACTTTAGAAACAATCTCTTTATTATTTATTTTACTTACAATGGAATTCATCAGTTTTGAATCATAAGTCAAAGACAATCTTACAGTGATTCCAGTCATAACTCTCTGGTCGTGATTTTGATAAATAAAACTTTTTCTGATTTCAATATCTCTGGAAATCCAAACATTTGTGTCTTCACCAAAACAATATTTATTACTTCCACTTAAAAATTTTAGAAGAGTTGTCTTCCCGACCCCATTATAGCATTAATTTTATTAAAATAAAAATTCCGGGAAATTTAATTCAAAATAATTTTCTTATTGTTATCAATTTTGTAATGTTACTGTCAATTCTTAATAATTATTCAAAATAACATTAAAATACTATATTGGTTTAGAAAGTATTGTTTTACTAGTTAATTGATGCGATTATATTATTTTAGGGCAATGAATATTTTTAAATAATTGACTGTAATTTTTATAAAAATTTTATTAATTTTAGATAATAATACAAATTTTTATTTTTTTGGTACACACAGAATTGGTTTTCAATTTTTGAAGTTTCTTAGTTAACTTGATCATATATGTTTAAAAAATAATTAAGATTTATTAGTATATAAAAAATACATTAGATACCTTATTTTCCACATTAGATAGTAAAAAATTTATTAATAAATTTATACTAAATATTAGTAAAATTAAAATTATTGATTATATTATTTAAATCATATCATTACATTTTTAATTTTCAATTAACATTATCAATTTAAAGGTTGTCACATTTAACTAATTACTAAGTAGTAATTGAAGGTTTTTTATAATAATCAAGGTGATGCAAAATATTTGTTTATTCTGGGTGAAATATGCTATAATTTATAACTTATAAAATATTTAATAAAAGTGATCAAATATATATCCAAATATTTATTTATTTATTCAGAATTTTATTTTAAATTAAAGGTTTAATTAATTTTAAGAGTATTGCAATGGATAATGAGATAGTATTTAAATATTTCATAACTAAAACTAGTTTATTATTCATTAAAAATCATTATATAACTAAATAAACTATTAAAACTCCCGACTTCACAGTAAGCCTTTAAATAATGAAATCTCTTCGGAACTACAATTGAGATATTGTTGTGATTCTTCTTGTGATACATATTTGATGCAAATAATTTCTTAAAATTTTTAAAAAATTTTGAAACTTTGATTTATAAATGGAAAACAATATATTTTATGATTTAATTGCCATATATTTGTTTAAATATTTTATATTTATTAAAGATTTAAATATTTATTTATATTTATTATAAAAATTTGCTAAAAGTATCTTGATAACATAAATAATTAGCCCTGAAAGTCCGAGGAATTAATATGGAAGAGTAAAAATATTTATTTAAATATTCTTCATCGCCTTGATAATAATACATCTTGGTCTTGTTGCTTTGTTTATTTATATTTTCATATATAAAATTCAAATATAACAAGTTAAGTTACTTAATTTTTGAGATTAAAATTTATTGATAATTAAAATAAAAAATTTTAATATATTTTATTCAAATATTAACTTTAATATTCTTAGGTGAATGTATGCAAGTCAAGTGTTTTTCCACTCTTTCATTAAGAATTGTAACTTAGATTAAAATAAACGAATAACATATTCATAGGAATAACATGAATTTATAAAAAATATTTGAGTATACAATCTTTTTGTACGGTTTAACACTACTTTTAGTAGTTTCCTTTGATATTATTACAAATATTTGTTCAAAGCTTAAGTAACAAATGTTTGTCGTCTAGATTTTTACAAATCTGTTCAAATCCGTCACTAGTGTGAAGGAGAGCTCACTTTTAGGTAGGCTATGTTAAGCTTGGAGTAGTCTGCGAAAGAGCACACATTTTTAAGGCCCGCACCCAACCAGCCAAGAAATTTTTCATTCCCGCACTCGCCCCAAACTTGCAGGCTTCAAAATTTACAAACCCGCACCCAACCCGCAGGACACGTAAAGACCCGCCAGACCCGCAAGTATTATAAATTAAATAAATTTTGATACTATTCGGTAAATAAAATGAAAAATAATACTATAAATATATTAATTGTATATAAATAATACTTTTAATTCATGCCAAAAATATTAAAAGCTTATAAAATTGATTTTACTTAAATTTTTTAATAAGATTTAAAAAAAATTATAAAAATAATCAATTTATAAATAATATTTAGATCTTATATATAATTAGTAGTTTACAATTAGTCTCATTAAATTGCGTTATCATCATTAATAATTTATTATTACAATTATTATAATCAACAAACATATATTTAAAGCAATTTTTAGTTACTGTATATTTAGAATATTATTTGAAAATATTTAATTGAATTTAACTACTAATTATTTCCAAATATGTACACAGTTTTAATTTAAATTATAAATAAATGATATTTTTGTTTCTTTTTTTATGTTAAATTAATTTAACATAACTTTACATGAGAATATTAATATTTTGCGGGTCGAGCGGGTCCTCAATAAATAAAATTTCAAACCCGCACCCAACCCGCTTTAAAATATTTAGACCCAACCCGCCCCAAACCCGCTGCGGGTCGGCGGGTCTGGCGGGTTTGGGTCTGCAATTTCGCAGACTATATCGGTCTACCCATCCTTAAGGCCCTTAGGCTTCAACCATTAATTTGAAGTAACCGATAATTTGAACCAAATGTCCAAAACCAAACTGTTCAAATTAACGGTCGGTCACTGTATTGTATTTAATTCTATATGAATATTGAGAAAAGTTTTGGCTTCACTTCAATTGGATTTGTTTTAAGGAAATAACAGTAATGAAAATATGAGCCAAAAATCGTTAAATATTTTATTTTATTTTTATTTTACAAATGAATTGTAGTATATCTGTACACATATACACATATACATCCTTTTAACTATTAAACAAATCGTTTTGTTTTATAACTATTACTAATAATTATAAATATTAATAATTTTGGAATAATTAATATTTTGGATTTTTATGCAATAATTTATTTGTAAAATAATCGGATTCTCACGTATTGTCTATTTTTGTCTATTTTTGGAAAATGTATTGATAAGAGTTTTGCAATTCTTAGCCAATGGTTGCGACACTTATCGCGCAATTGCTGTGAATATGACAGCGATTGGCGAAAATGGCTTTTAATTGATCGGCAAATATTCCGATTAATAATCAATAATTAATTATCTGAAGAGATATCCATAAAATTGATGGCCAGCGATGGCTGTATTTTTGGTAAATACCTGTAAATTTAATGGTTGTGGTGTGACTTTTGCCACATTGACTGAACTGATCCGCCACATCGAGGAAACACATTTAGGTCTGCCATCGATTTGCATAAAATCGATAAATTGATTGTTTATTTTTCAAAGACTTTGATCCGCGCGCTATTGAAGAACATGAGTCACAACAACCGACTTGTCTTCCAATTAGTTATATCTTAAGGTTTTTTTTTGCATTTTATTGAAATCTTATTTGAATTTAACTAAAATTTGCAAAAAAATTGTTAAAACAGAGTATTTGCTGACAACAGTCGTAAAGAGTCAATCAATGGAAGCCATAATCAGTTGCGAAAAGGGATTCGTTCCCATTCACCGGCGCTTTCCCTCTGCAGTACTCCACCGACGGGTTGACATCAAAACTGATTATAACAACAATTAATTTGATGTTTAATTAGGCAGTGAAATGGATGACGAGGACAACCGATCTGTTTCTGGTGAAAGTAGTATCGATTCCTGGGTTAACAACAATGTAGACAACGATTCGGCGAACGCTATCCTTAAGTGAGTTAATGAAGTTTTACTCGTTTTAATTAATTAGTTAACAGAATAATGAGTCCTCAATCGAGTGCCAACTCTAAAATCGATGAAACCGACAGACCTTATGTCTGTACGACTGGTAATTGCAAAAAGAGATACCGAAACTCTAATGGATTGAAATATCACATCAGAAAAATACATAAAAATAATAACACTATCTCTCAGAAGAAGGAATCAACGATTAGGTATGGCTTACAAACTATCGTTACTTAAGACAAATATTTATGATTTTTGTATACATTGTATAGACATTGTATTAGTCTAATCACATTTTAAAAGGTTCTCAAAACTATATAAAGTTTTAAAAAAAGGACTTTTAGCTTGATCATTATTATAGTAATACTTAAGGAAATATATTTTTTACAAATTTCCGTAAAAACATATTCAATTTCCCCAAAAACTAAATGGAAGTGAATATCAATTATTTTCTTTTAAAAAATATTTTAATTATTAATATTTAAAATTTAATAATTTTAGAGTTCATAACAGTTGACTTTTATATTAATTTTAGTGATTATATGTTATTAAGGATTAACTTTTTTTTTAAATTCAATTTTTTATTTAAAAAGAGTGCCTTAAATACCAATTAATTTATACTAAAATAAGAAATGTTTTGGAAATATTTTTTTTAGTCAAAACCCTCCAAAAGAGTACAAATGTATTTGTGGTAAAGTCTATAAGACTTCTCACGGACTCAAAAATCATAAGAATATTCATCACAACAACAATCCGACGACACCTCAAAAGCAAAGCCAAAGTCAGGCACAAACACAAACCTCTGGTCCACTCCCTTTGTCGATTCCGATCGTAACCCAAACCACTCAAAGCTCAACACTGGTTCAGACACAGACAACTCAAACCACTTCGAATTCAGTCCAAACAAATACTACTATAATCGGAAAGAGTCCCATAATTAACGGTCAAACACTCTCTCCGACTAAAGAAAGCATTTTAGCCACTTTTGTTCGGTGCCGACCACTTCAAACACTGCCCACCACTGGCACCGGGACTGGAGTTCAAACTCGAATCGATGGATTGCCTCTAATGCTTACATTACAAACAGATGAGAATAAAAGTACAGAATCAGATGCGGCCCCAAATGATAAGAAAATCCTAATTAATGGCAGTCCTATAAAGAAATGTCCGGCAGTGGCGGCGCCAACACTTCAACAACATTTACTCAGTCCGGTTGTCGGAAAGTCCACAATTAGTGTCACAAAAATATTGTAATTTATGTGAATCACTGAATCTTTATTTCATTATTTAGTCAATCGTTTAGAGTCTAATCATTTCTAGTCTTATTGGAAACTCAACACAAAAAGCATTACCTCTTAATGTACAGTATTATCACTATTATTATTATTATTATTATTATTATTACATAATATAATTATTATTATTATTATTACTATAATTTGATTCATTTTAATTCATTTCAATTATTCGATGACACAAATAATCATAAAATAATGGAATCATTAATTTATTTGTTTTACTTTGATTTCTGTGATAATAATTCAAATCAATTAATGCTCTTATTTTGAATTCAAAAGTAGATGTGTTCACAACAAACAATTAACTGATTTTAGTCTAAATACAGTCGGAATTATAGTGTGATATTTGATGGAAACATTCACTCATTTAGTGTCAAAAATAAGTTTTGCAATTATTATCGAAATTTATTTTTCATTCAAAAAGAGATTAAATAAAAATTGTTTTATTCGTGTTTTGAAAGAAAAATTAAATAAAACTTAATTTTATGTTTCAATTGTCTTAAAAATATTCTTAAAATTCACTTAAAACTATTGCAACGAATTATTAACGATAGGTTTTCTGCAAACGAAGAACACCGAACGGTATTCATAGGCTAACATTGAGTTTGGGTTTTGCGTATAATATGAGCTCACATTTGTCTCTTCTTTTAGAAATTGAAAACCAAATGATATAATAATTTCTTTAATTATTTCATAACTCGGTTCGATTGAGTCCTCATTATTTAGATCTGCGTAATGATAGAGAAGTGGACCCAAATTAATCCAAATGCCTCCCGGAGTCAGTATATTCCAAATGGTTTCGATGTATTCGATAACATTATTTGCGGTATCGATGAAGTAAGAAGTGGTGACCGCTTCCCAACTATTTGGTTCCTTATAAATTTCAATGAAGTTTCCGGCGGCCATCGAAAAGTCAGAATCTGGTGATAATTCTCCCGGATTTATATCAGGGAAACGAACAGCTGTTAACTGATCGGCTGATCGCACATTATTGGTGTAATGTTGAGCCCACGGATAAAATGTATGAATATATTTATCCTTACATTTATTTAAAATGAAATTAGATGTGAATAACATGAATAGACTGTATTCATTTCCCTGACACGTAAACCCTCTCAATGCTATTTCAAGAGGCAATCGGCCTAAACCTGCGCCCGGAACCAACACATGTACACCACTTCTATCAGAACAGTCTTTAAAATAATCTTCAATTTCTTTTAAAATGGGTTGAAAACAAGTTTGTCTTTCAGTAAATCCCTGGTCACTCCACTCCCGAACCAATTGTTTGAGAACAGCATTAACTTTATCGTAGTCTAAAAAAGTGGTCTTCAAAGAAGTGTTTCCCAAACCCTTTAGTTGAGAGCCGTCCAACTCTTTTGATGTGTAATCAATATTTTCAAATAGATTTGAAATGTCAGCGATTATTAACTTAATTATTTCATAATTAGATTCCACTGCTTTAGACACTGAATGCAAATGTTTTCGATAACTTTCTAATAGATTTCGATGTCTTTCAGGCATCGAATCTAAATATTTGTGAGTTTTTGATAATTTATTAAATGCATTGATTTTATACGATCTGAAAGTATTGACGATATGATAAAAATGGTTTCTCTCTTCGTTTTCGTTGACTTCCAATCGTTTGGGCACTTCTTTGCATTTCTGGTGATTATTTGTTTGTAAACTTTTGTCCATTAATTGATTGCTTTTTATTAATTATACGATTGAATCAATCATTAGATATCTTTAAAATATTGAAATAATTATTTAATTAATAATTAATAAAATAATATGAAAACTCACCCAAAAAATATCCAAAAAATAACCAAAAGATACTCATATTTTGATTCTAAACGTTTGGCTTAGAATTGAAATTCACATCAAATGAAAATAATTGAAAAATTGTTAACCTATTGATTGCAAACATTAGTGAATTCATTAGTGAATACATTTAAAAATGTTATACAAAAAGTGAATCAATTTTTTGCTAAAATTATTTAAAAACTAATTTTACTTTAAGTCCAAAAGTTTTGGAATTCGAGGGAATGTTTTAAAAAAGAGCTGAAGTAAACTCATTGTATTGGAAGGGAAGGTAAGGGAAGGGAAGGCTTTTCAAATGTCTGTATTGATAGGAATGACCTTCAGTTGAAGTTGAAGTTCACCGGTTTTGCACTTTGTTTTTGTAATACAACTTCGAGTATAAATAATGTCTGAAAAGGTATTTCTATTTGTATTCGTCTATAAGATATTATAAGTATTCATAGAAATGTATGCAATGAATGCAATGAACACATAATTGGTGAACAAAATAATAGATATAAATATTGGATAAATATGTGGTCGGTTTCACTTTCAAACAATTAGTGATTTCAATGTATAAACAGTCATAAAATCGATTCATTGATTAATCAGAGATACGTTATATCCATCGCGTGATTGAAGTTAATGTTAAAAAAAGTCGACAAAACTTAAGTATATTTTTGTGAGAAGTTATCGAAACGAGTATTACATTTACGTGACTTTATTGAAGACTTGAAATCTAAACTAAAAACCAATAAAAATAATGAAAAATTACTTAAACTCCGAGAAAACTAAAAACTTATGTAAACTGTGTTTGTGTTAAAGTCAGTCAATTGTGAACCAAATTCTTATGAAATATATTATCAAAAACAAGATTTGAGATCTCATTCAACAAAAGAGTATTTCTTTGAAAACAGATCTTAAATGGTTTTGTGATTTGATTTCTAGTTTTAGTAATAAATCGTTGACTAAACAAAACATTTTATTTTATTCATTAATTTTGAGTTATTTTCAGAAGTCTTTCATCGAAACACTATTTTTTTTATTTAATACTGAATTCCAAAAATTATTTCAAATTTCTTCCAAAGAATTCTTCACAAATCAATACTTTTTGTGATAATTTTTTTAACCAAATCTTTAAAACGAATCTATTTTTTTATATTTTGACATTAATTGACATTTAAACGAAGGACTGACCAAAAATGGGAGGACAGGTGTCACGCAATGACTACGAATGGGTAAAACATTTATTACAAATGATTTGTTTATTTAATCGATTGACAGTAATATTATCTGAATATTATCTGAACCGAAGCTCTTATTTGTTGTTTGTTGTGATTAATAATAATGAGTGTATTATTGTCTTATTATCTTATTATAGGTATATACAGACGAACCTCACGCCACCCGAAGAGCTTTGATTTTGGCTAAATATCCAGAGATTAAACAATTAATGAAAGTCGACCCTAACTTCAAATGGACAGTCATTTTGATGGTTTTGACACAAATTGTGTCCTTTTATTTCCTTCGAAATACGACATCATTTTGGATGTTATTTGTCATCGGATACTGTTTTGGAGGAGTGATTAACCACTCTTTAATGTTAGCCATACACGAGATTTCGCACAATCAGGCATTCGGTGCTTCGCGACCCCTCCCTAACAAACTCTTTGGGATTATAGCAAACCTTCCGATAGGTTTTCCATTTTCAATATCTTTCAAGAAATACCATTTGGAACACCATCGCTATCAGGGCGACGATCTCTTAGACACAGATATTCCGTCCCGATTGGAAGCGCGTATATTTACAACAAGAGCAACCAAAGTAATCTGGGTCATTCTTCAGCCTTTTTTCTATGCTTTGCGACCACTTTTCGTTCACCCGAAACGTCCGACAGCTCTCGAATTCTGTAATTTAGTCATTCAGTTGTCGTTTGACTTTATTATTGGACAGACATTTGGGTGGCATATCGTCGCTTATATGGCCGGCAGTTCACTGATAGCAATGGGTTTACATCCAGTGGCGGGTCATTTCATTTCTGAACACTATATTATGTTTAAAGAAAACAAAGATTTAGTGATGAAATACAGCGGAAATAATTTAGAAAATGGAGTTTATATAAACAACGGAAAACTATTGATTCCCGAAACCTGTTCCTATTACGGGCCCCTCAACGCCATCACTTTCAATGTTGGATATCATGTCGAACACCACGACTTCCCATCCATTCCGGGCACACTTTTACCGATGGTACGCAAAATAGCCCCCGAATATTATGATTCCCTCTGTTGTCACACCTCTTGGACTAAAGTTCTCTGGAAATACATAACAGACCCGGATGTCGGTCCGTTCGCTCGCGTCAAACGTCCGCACAAATCCGATAAATTGAATCAATTCTTGAAAGAAAATGGAAACGGATTTCCCAAAGAGTCCGAAGCGGCCAAAGATTGCAAAAGTGATTAACACAACGATTCGATCACTCATTAATATTAAAGCCATTATTATGCTTTTGCCACGATTTTGCCATTTGACCATTGATTGGCCATTGACTGGCCATTGATTGGCCATATGATGGTCCTATGATTTTATGATGTTCTTCACAATTTTAATATTAATTATTTCTAAACCAAAATTTTTTTAATGAGTGATCGAATGATAATAAATTATTATTAATAAGAATCTAATTTTATTATATTTAGTTTAGAATCAATTTTTTGTGACTTAAAACAGTTATGAAATTATAATTAATTTATTAATTAAATTAAATAAATTGATTGTTAGCTTTCTTTTAGTTTTTATTATATAATTTATAATTATTTGAAAACACTTTAAATCGATTTTAATAAAATTAATTTAAGAATTTTATATATTTTTTCTTTTGTTTCTTCTCTTCGATTAAGTATTTATTTAAAGGCTTTTCATAACATTTGAAAAAAAATTATACAATTTATTTCATTGAACTCTCTTTTAGTTAAAAAATTATGAATCAATATATCGATAAAATATAAAGAAATATATTTTAAAACAAATGACTGAAATAATATATCTATGAAAATAGGCAGTCAACAAAACTTTGCTCCTCGCTTTTTTGAAATATTCCTAAACTATTCATGCTAGATTGGTTTTGTAAAATATGAAAATTCCATATTTCTATTTTTTGTGTAACGACTATTAGTGACAACATGAATGTGACTGTTTAGTTATAAACTTGGAGCATTAAATGCAAAGGTCATAATCCTAGAAAAGATTTGAAAGGATATTAAAGATATTGTAAGTGAATATATGACAGACTCTATAGAGGAAAAGTTGCAGTTTAATATAACACCAAGTTTATTTAAATCGGTTAAGAAATAAAACAATTAAAAAAGTTATAACAAAATTATGTCTCATTTGATTAGTTTTAATTCCATTTCTTATGTCAGTTCTAAAGAATCAAAAGTATATTTAAATGAATTAAACAAATAAAGTATTTATACGTTTAAAAGAAAAATATTTTGAATTTAAAAATTAAATTTTGTTTACATTTCATTTGACATTTAAAACAAAATTAAAAACATTTGAAAACTTTCAATGTTTACATCAAAAATGATGTTTTAATTAAAATACAATTATAAATAAAAAGTTTTTAAAAGGACCTTGCCCATTAAGAACGTAAACCCTGATCCATGAAAAATCAAAAAGGCCTCAACGTGAGTCGATTCTAAATTGAATTAGCTTTCGAATGGTATAAAAATTTTTGACCTAGGTCAACCCAAAAAACG
>JAQFZM010003642.1:0-10746 GCA_034695785.1 Galumna obvia
TAGGCTATACAAATATGATCCAATTAGGGCTAAGAATAAATTAATTCCTGGTTTAATCACAATTGTTAACAATTTAAAGCTTCTACAACACAAAGAAAAATTATTTTCTCAGCAAGGCAGAAAAATGTCAAATTAAATATCCAACAAATCACATAAATATCTTATTTTAAAAATTCATTTTACAAAATTATTAAAAGATTATTATTTGCAGTAGAATATAAATTCAAAAATAAAATTATTTTTTAAAATAATTAAAATTTATAGTTTTACCCTGATAAATTTTAACTTTGTTTTTACAAATAATTCTTCAGTAATCAATATAATTTAACCAAGTTTTTTAGAGTTTTTATTAAAAGATTGTTGTTGTAGGTTTGAAACAACATTGTATTAAATAATTAAATAAAAGAATTATTCGATAATTTATAGTGAAACTGTAAATTTATAATTAATTTAATACATAGTTTTTAAATATTTATCTAATGCAATAATTTTTGGAAATCCCAAACAACCAATTAACTTAAGATTAAAATTTATTATTTTTATACTATAATAATTAAAAAATTCAATTTAATATCAAAAATATCATAAATATCATAAAAATCAGATAAAAATCAAATTTCAAATATTATATAAATTTTTGTTTTGAATGTATTTTTTCCCATAATATTAAAAACATTTTTTTATTGAACCTAATATCTAATGAACCTATTACTATATTTCATAAAAAGATATCAAAATTGTGAAATTATAGAATTATGTATAAAAACAGATAAATATATACATGTATGATTTGAAGATATTGAAACGAATGGGGAAAATGCCATCATTTGTTGAGACAGGGATTGCCACAGGGGGCAAAGCTCCTAACCCCCTTCGCGAAAAGTCGGAATTAAATTCTATATATTGGAAAATATTTTATTATATTATAATATTTATATACATCTAATTTAATTAAGTTTAATAAAAATTTTATAAGGAAAAATTAAAAGAAAATTAACTTTGTTATTAATTTTTATAGCCAATTTATTCAGAAATAATTGATTTATTTGTTTTGTTTATATAAAAAAATAATCAATTTTCAAAATATATTATTATTTATTTTCTTGGATTAATATAAAAATATATTATTAAAAGATACCGTGCTAAATTTAATGTTATTTTCAAGCCTACTTAACTATTAATAAAGAAAATGATCATATTTGAAGAAAGTTTATTTTTAAAATATATTCTAGTTTAATTTGTTTAATAGAATTTGTATATCAAATAAGTTTATTAACAAAACAATATTTAAGCGGAAAAAAAGATATTAGAGTCGGACCTATTTATAAAATTTTAAATATTTATAAACAATTTAAATCATTTTTGGAGAATATTTCTAATGAACCTAGATTAAATCAAATTATTATTAATTTGAATAAACTTATTTCTATATTTAATGCATGGATAGATATTTATATTAATTCGCCGAATATTTAACCTAATTTATATACTGAAGGAAAATTTGTCTCAATTGAACCGAATTATATTTATATCATAAAATATTCGGAAATATCTGTTGAACTTCAAGGCAGAGGATATGATAGGAATTGCTTTGAATATGATTTGGATTATAAGTTCGCGAATTTCAATATGAGGTCCAACTCTATTACACATTGTTTTCAAAAAGCGTTGCAAAAGAATTTTCATTCAAATGGTTTAATGCTATCGTTTTATTTATTCAGAAGTGAATACTTTACGTCACATAAAAACTTAATTTTTGGTAATTAATGTATTGACTAAGATAAATATGAAGAATTAAAGTGTAATGCTCAGTGCAAAGAAGATTGTAAAGAAACTAAATATTTTTTTTTTGATAAAGTTACCCCTGGCAGTTTTGCTAAAAAGTCTTTGCAATTTAGCCTTGTTCATAATTCTTTGCCAGACATTTCTATAAAACACTTCCCAGAATTAAATTAAATAGCATTTGTGTATAATTTTGGTGGTCAGTTGGGAATGTGGGGCGGGATATCTGTTCTCACATTATTTAATGATATATTTATTTTATTATCAAAAATTAAGATTAATTTTTCAATTAATATTTAAAATCGATATCAAAACAAATTTAATATTATTTCAAATCAAATCATTATTAGAAATCATTAACTAAAATAACAATATTTTAAGGCAATACAATGTATTTACTCTTTAATAAATAATTAAAATATAAAAAAATAATTGTAAAAATTTTGGTAATTTTTGTTTTGTTAGACAACACTACAAATTAAAAAATGTATTGAAATAAATCTTTCTTAGTTTAAAATAAAGTTTAAATTATTCCAAAAGTGCTAATTTCCCTAATAATTTATGACTTGTGATTACATTTCTAACTCAACTTTCGTTTCTCTATAGAATTAAATATGAATCATTATCTGTTTTTCTCTGATGAAGGCAATTTATTTAAAATTTATAGATGTATTAAATAATATATATTTATTTTATTTTTTTCATACGATTAATTAATTTATAAGATTTTAATATAAGATGAACTTGGATCTGTTTAGTATATTATACTAGAATTTATTTAAATGATCTAATTTTTATTAGAATAAAAGCAATAAATTAAATGACATATAAAAAAGAAATAAAAACTTTAATTATTATAAAAAATATCTAATTTTCTTAGAATAAAGAAAAGCTTTTATTCATAATTTATTTTATCATTTAAAATATATTATATATGTTACTTTTATCATATAAAATTTTAGTTAATTTAGATAATTTTCTAAATTGGGAAGATTAAAATCTTTGTTAAATATCATAATTGCGATTTCTTTTAATCTTTTGCCGATTTGGAGAGATTTGTGTTCGACTCTTATTTCTTTGTATAAAAAGTTTGGAATCATCAAAAAGAAACGACTAATATTTGTATTAATTACAAAATTGTGTATGACCTTGGTTACATTAAGAAAATTATTATTATACGCTTTTATTAAGAACTCTAAGTTTAGTGACATAATTATAGATTTTAATTAATTGAGAAAACTGTAAAACTCTTTTAATATGACTTTAAAAGTAAAAATTCATTTCACATTAAATTTTATTTTAATAAATAAAAGTTAGATTTATTCAAAAGTAATATAAAATTTTTATTTAGATAAAAATTGATTCCTTAATCGAAACTGAAGGGTCATTTGACGTAATTCAAATTCAAACAATCAAATGACTCTTCAGTCTCGATTAAGGAATAATATAATTTATAAAATTCACTTTTTCTCATATACCCCACAATGACCAAATCTGCTAAACTTACAGTTTATAACAATATCATAAATTATTTGAATTTTAGGTAATTCTGGTATATAAATTTTAATTGAATTCTAATTTTACTAATTTATAATCAAAGTAAATTTAAAATACAATTTTTAGATAATTTATTCAATAAATTTAATAATTAATATACAAATAAATATTTAATTTATTTCACATTTTGATTCTTAGTATTGATACAAAAATTAAAGTTGACATGTTTTGATTGATAATAAAATGATTAAAAATAAAATTTCTTATAATTGTTATATTTATTTAATCAATATATGTAGAGAATAGAAGATAATTCAAATTCTATTTTTAGATGACTTTTTAAATATTACAAGTTTTAAATAAATTAATACCTATTTAAATGTATAAAAACAGTTCAATACTTATACTATAAATTTTCCTATTTATTAAAGCTTGAAAACTTTTGAAAATTAAATAAATAAAATTATAATTCAATTGATGTCATAATTTGTTGACTTAGGAATAAAACAAATCCAAAGGCAATCACTTATTATCCATAACTAAATCCCTGAACACTTATGTACTTCTGGGCGACATTTTATAATCATTTAGTGTACAAATATTAAATTATTCTATGTTTGAAACAGGGATGGCCATTTGGGAGGGGGTATAGAACAAATTCCTCCTGTGATCGACGGCATCCCCCCTGTGCATCGGCGAAAAGAAAGTTGACGGAATTTCGCAAAAGCAAAACATTAAAAGAATAAATGAATAAATGACTGTAAATAATAAGTTAAATAAGATAAAACATACACTGATGGCCACGAGGGGGTATAGGATTACGAGGCACGAAAAATTGTAGTTCAAAATGCATTAAAAAGCTGACCACCCTCTTAACTTTTTTATTTTTAAAGTTAGCTCAAATTTGAATTTTCTCTTATTCTGGACATAAAATAGATTAATATTTTAAATAAAAATTGTTTTTTTAATACCCTGATTTTGAATTATTTTATAAGACTGTAATATGTATTAAAAACCGTGACCATTACTGAAAACTATACACCTCCTGTGATCGGCGGCATACCCCCCAGTGCATCGGGGAGAAATATAGGATGTAAAAATTCGTAAAATAGTAAATAATAAGAGAAAAAATGAATAAAAAGCTGTATATCATAAGAAAAATAGTATAAAACATAATAAAAACTGATATAAATTTCAAATTTACAGTTATTAAGGCATAACTACCAGCTGTAAATTTGAATTTTTATTTTAAATTTCAGAATTTTGGAAAAATTTGTTTTTTTGCTCAAATATAAAAAAATACGTTAAATAATAGTCAATTGTATGCATTAATACAAGAAAATCCCAATAAATACCTATAAAACTACCTATTTTACCTTCGGCCACCAATTAGAAAATACCCCTTCCTATACCTCCCTGTCACGAGAAAAGTAGTCAAAAATAGCAATACACCCCCCTCTCAAGTTGACCATGTAAAACTTTTAACAAAAATTATGATAATCTACTCAATTATTTAAATGTCATTAGAAAAACGTAGAAATATCCAAAAATATAAAACCGTAAATCGAACAATATATTTAAAGGATATTTAAATATTACAGTGCACTCTCCCAGATATGAATGGACAAATGCATGGAGAAATTGTTCACAAGTGGGAGATTTCATAACTTGGAGAATCACAACTAATTAATATCAATAGAGCAAAGATTTTTCAGGAGTTGAAACCAATAAAATCGGCGGGGCACCGGTATTTCAAAATTGCTAAAATCAAGAACAAAATGGGAAATATAATAAAAACAATATTTATAAGCAAAATAGTGAATGGCAAACCAAAAAATCATAAAATCATCATTAAATGTCAAAGAATTACTTTGAGTTTATTCTAATTTTATATTTAGTGAAGAAATTTCTATGATATTGTGGCTGCACTATAGTATTTAGGGTTACTTTCACTGAGAGGTGGGGTATATAAAAGGAAAGCATTGGACTAGAGTAACACATCGGTGGGGGTATGGTTTGCCATTCACTATTTTGCTCACATTTTGAAACATCTAGGTCAAAATTTATTACATATGCTTTTTATATGTAATAATGCAATAGGGAAAATTTGTAACTTATACTAAAATAAAAATTATTTAATATTACAAACTAACTTAACCTAAACTAACCCTAACCAAACACCAACATACCATAAACTAAACCAACCTTAACAAACCTAAAGTTATCTTAACTAGACTAAACTAACTTGAACAAAACTAAATTAACATACTAACTTATGACTATAGTATTTATAAATATTTTACTAAGAATAATGCCCTTTTCATATTGCATTATTACATATAAAAGGCATATTTTACAACTTTTGAATTTGGAATTCCCGAATAATTTTTGCTATAGTTATCAGTATTTATCGAGTGGGTCAAAAATTTAAAATAGTTCAAAAAAATTGGTTTCACAACTCAGAGAGTCACAACTGGGAGAGTCTACAGTATATCAAAGCAATATATTAAAATAATATTAAAACATTATATCAAAATAGTATAGTAAAAGAATATTAAAATAGTTTATCAAAACAATATATAAAGAAATATTTTAACAATATATTAAAACGACGTATTAAAAGTAAATAAATATTTGTTTACAAAGATTAATCAAATAATTAGTTAATAAATGTTTTTAATAATATAGATCCGGCAGAAAATATTTACTTTTTACCCATGAGAGGTGTCGCCAACAATTGATTGTTTTGCCATTAGAATTAATATTAAACTCATATAAGTCGAGCTCTGATCCAATACAAGACTTTATAAATTCCAAAGACTGATTCAAATAGGAGAAGTGTTTATAATCTATATAATACTTTCCACACATCTCTGAAATTTGTTTCGTTTCTTTCAAATAGTTTTGGTAAACATTTGAAAGATCATCGACCCAATAACACTCAACATATTGAAGTTTTGAATAATATGTTTGCCCAATAATTGCATTATCTAAACCGCTGACAACACATTCAGCTCAATCAGACAAAAGGTGTTCATTTACATAGTCACTAACAACGAAATTTGCAGAATTTACAAAAGTCGAAATATTTCTTTTACTGACGAAATCGATTTCATTACAAATAATGAGCCGATTACCTTTTACATCAATTCGTTGTACTCTTAGACATTTTTCTTTGTCACCGATATGAGGATATTTTGTGTCAGCGATCAAATCCTTAAATTTTGCTAGATAATAATTGTGAGATAATTGTTGATTCCCTAATTGAAGGGTATTTTGATTCTCCATTTCAATTGAAGTTTCCGTGAATAAATAAATGACCCCTTATTTCAAAAGATTAACATTTATTAATATTATATTAATTCATAGAATTAGAAGAAAAACCTTGAAATTTAATTCCATAAAAAGTCGAATTAGAGCCGATGACAAACAAATCAGTGATGAGTTCACTTAAAGATACAAAATTTGGTTTTTCTTCAGCGATAGTCTTATGTTTTTGAAGACATTGAAGAAAATAAATCCATTTTATTTTCCGATAGTCATCAAAGTTTTCTATCATTTTATTATTGCTATACGAATTAGATAAACCCTCTTTGAGATATATAATCAGATCGACTCTTTCATTTTCAACCATTTTATTAGGCCACCATAAACCATTCTTTTCGTCTACTCCAAGTATGTATGGGAACTCATCCTTAAGTCTGCGAATGGGTTTATTTTCATTTAGACGTCCATCCGAATCAATTCCGAAGTCAAACAATAGTTTTCTTAAATCAAAACGTCTGTCACCAGATCCATAATTATCACTTAACTTCCTCTCACCAATCTTCTCTATAAACCATCCTCTTTGTGGATTTTCTGCCATTTCTGAAGATTAATCACAAACAATTGAATCAAATATAAATTAAATAAAATAAAATATTATATAAAAATTAAATATATATAAATTATTAATCGTTAAAACTTCGTTTCATTTTTAACTATTATTTGAGAGATGTGTAAATATAAAATAGGTTTTATCCATTTCTATGACAATAAGAGGCCCTATTACTGGTTTATAGTTAAAGACTGATAATATGAAGTAATCGGGAAATCAAAATCGTTTATTCATATAACTGTATATAGTAAATTGCAAATGATTGATATTTTGATAAAATATTATCTCAAATAAATAAAATATTTTCTCTTAAATCATTAAATAAATAAATAAATGATAGCATAGTAGTGGCAAAATATTATTTATAATTACTAAAGGTAATGAATAACTAAATCTTAAAATAATAATTATTTCTAAATAGAAAATATTTAGTCTAGATAAATCAATTCAATTTAATTTTTTAATTAAATATTAAAAATAATATATCATTTAATATATGAATCATGAAAAAAAATTATCTTAAATATGATAAAATTATCAAGTGTATTGTTTCTCAAATTAATGGACAATAATTTAATAATATTTAAAAACCTATAATAATGCAAAAGTAGTTCAAAATTTTACTATTAGTTTAACAATTGAGATGTTTGGTATTCATGTGTCAACAAATTCACTGTATTTCGTGTTACTGTAGGTAATCTTATCTTGAAATAGTTGAGAAACAATTGTTTAATACATAGGAAATATCTATTTTTCTAAATATTCTGTAATCCTAAAGCAAATATTTGTTAGCGATAACTTCCCGACTATAAATTATGCACTTGTCGTTATAAAAAGTTTAAACATAATCAGAATGGTCAAGGTCGCCCTCTCGAACTTCATAATCTATGTAACTATTAGTACCGACAACCTTCCTGTTTTTGCTTTCCCTAAGAATTTAGATAAACGAATGTTATTAACTTTATAAATCTACCATTACGCTTGGCAAAATATATTGTGATTAATATCTTTACAATTCTAAGTATTGGGGGTTTTGAAGAGTGTTAATTATTTACACTAGAGGTCGAACCTATAAGCATTTTTAAGATCCAGACCAGCCCTATACCGAAATTTCAAAAAACCCAGAACCGCCCAAACCCGTTTTTAATAGCCCAGATGAAACACTAACCCGCCCAAACTTGGCGAGACGCGGAATTAGCCCAAACCTGAGTAAGACTCAATATTCATTTTAATTATTGCATATATTTAAACTGTCTCTCATTTCATGAAATCATTAAGAATTTGATAATCTTTTGTTTTTATATATTTATTAAGATAATTCTTTTAATTATTTTTCATTTAATTAAATTATTTTAAAATTATTTTAATTATTTCAACAACAAAAAATTTTAAAACAACTTGGAGCAAAAACATAAACCAGACCCGCCCAAACCCGGAAACGGGTACGGGTTTCACCGGGTCTCAAAGGTTTGGGTTTTCAAGTTCGACCTCTAATTTACATTTTCTATCAGTTCGAATGACAGTTATATTCAAATAAAATTTTGAATTGTTTCATAATTTTGGTTCATTTTTTCGATTAAATCAATTAATTGCTGTTATAATTGTGAGAACATTTCCATTTGAATTCAAAAATATGTTACAAATTTTCAGTTAATATCTATTGGTTCAGTAAAGAATTGAATTGCTTTAAAACATAAATGTCATTGAATTTATCCATATTTTTGATTTTTTTAATTCTCTATCTAATTTTTTTCAATATATCAGAAAAAAATAAAATTCAACTTACATTAATTTTGAATTGATTGAATAGAAAAAGAGTTATTTGTTATATTTTTAACTTTAAAAACATTACCAGAACTTCCCATACCGATTTCTTTTCTATTTTGAAATTGTGTTTAAATTTTTATTAAAATTTTAACTTTTTTTTAATTAAAAGTTTTTATCAAAAATATAGTTTCAATTTTATTTTTATTTTCATATAAATTGTTTTCAGCAGTTTTTAGTTCATTTTATCTAGTTTTTAAATTTATATTGGCCTCAGCTACATAAACCGCATTGAAATCATTGCAATTAATTTTTCAAAAGATCTCGGTCCAATGGGGGAGGGTGTTCGGTGTGGGTATTTTTGTCTGAGCTAAGGAGAGAATAAGAGTGATAATTTTTAAAATGACCAATAAGTGGCTAAAAACGCATTAAACGTCCTTATTAGGCTGTCTTTAGACGTATATGAGTAGATTTAGTCATATTTTAACGGATTTTATCAAAATTATTGCAATACAGATTTACAGATTTATTAAATTACTTTTTTTTATAATAGCTTTAAAGAATATTTAACATTAAAAATATTTATTTTTCTAAGAAATCTTAGGAAATACACAAATTAATATTAATTCGAATAATATTCATTGGAACAAAACTAGAAACAATTTTACCATGCTTGTTTTGATAGCTTATATAAGTTTACAAACAAAAATAGAATAGATTATTGTAAAAGTTAATAATAAAGAATTAATATAATTTGAAATAAAGACAGAAGGATATCGAACGATGTACCAGGCCCTTTTCATTACTGGTTTCTATGACTACACTCTTGCCTATTGTAATTATTTTCTTTTCACCTGTGCATTTGAATTTCTCAGGTTGTTCTAGGTTATATTTAAAGTCATCAGGAAATTTGAGCTTATTACAGTTAAACCTCCAAAGACTGAACCCTCTAAAGAGTGAATAAATATTGTGGTCCCGAACTCTTCACTCTTTAGAGGTTTAACTGTGTAATCTGGGATTTTTGTTTCTTTGAAATTATCTCAAGTAATTGTATTATATGATTCCTCATAAGGTATGAATTACTCAATAGAATATTCCACTGAAATAATAGTTATATAATTAAATTACTAATAAGTAAAAAGTAAATTTACTTTTGAGGTTCTTATTTGCGAGCATTACATCCCCGGTTCCCAAATCAAATTGGAAATCAATTAATTTTTCCTTGATTAAAATTATAGAGAATTGCATCCAATGAGGATTAGTTTTTTAATCAAAATTATTTTTATCCATATATTATTTGGACCAAACCTTTACTTTATTTTTATATTTTATTCTAAAATAGGGATACAATAATTCTTCATCTTTTTTTCCATTAAAAATTAAAATATTATTTAGTTTTAATATAATATAACTATAATTATATATTATTACTTTAAATGATAACTTAGCCGTTGTTTCATTATTTCTAAGTTTGTCTACAATTGATTTATTCAAACGCTAAATAATTTGTTTCATATCGTCATCAATTATATTAAATTCATTTGGAGTTACTGAGTTATTTTGTGCTAGGAGCCAATATTTATTTACTGTAAACCAGTCTTTTTAACAAAGAATAAATAATTAATATTAATCAATATTAATAATAAATGATCTAGTTAATTTAATTGGTTATCTGACTTTTAATATGAAATTAATTAAAATTAATGTAAATATTAAAATATTTTTTGCAAATATTTTCTTCATTTTTTCAAAATTTATACATTCATTTAATTTCTTTAATAATTTTTTTCAAACCTTTATATAAATGACAAAATAATTATAGAGTT
>JAQFZM010003643.1:0-10742 GCA_034695785.1 Galumna obvia
CTCTCTCTCTCTCTCTCTCTCTCTCTCTCTCTCTCTCCCTCTCACTCAAAGAATTACATTTAGTTTATGTAATATTAATAAAAATTAATGAATTAATAAATAATGTGAATAGACTTCCAAAATCATTGGACTACAAATCAAGTGGTGTTGATATCATTGCCGGTGAAGAATTAGTTAATAAAATTAAAAGATTTGCATCAAAAACTAATAGACCCGGAGTTGTCGATCAAATCGGAGGATTTGGTGCTCTCTTTGACTTAAAAAATGCTAATATAAAAGACCCAATACTTGTTTCGGGAACCGATGGCGTCGGAACTAAATTAAGAGTTGCGTTGGAATGTAAGCGATATAATACAGTTGGCATTGATTTGGTGGCCATGTGTGTCAATGACATATTGGTGCAAGGTGCTCAGCCCTTATACTTCCTCGACTACTTTGCCTGTAGTAAACTCGAAGTGGAAACGGCAGCCCTCGTTATAGAAGGCATTGCAAAAGGGTGTTATGAGTCTAACTGTGCTCTAATCGGTATTTTTATAATTAATTTATTAATTGATTAATAAGTGAAACATTGTTCAGGTGGAGAAACTGCAGAAATGCCAGGAATGTATGCCGAGGATGACTTTGATTTGGCCGGTTTTGCTGTCGGAGCCGTTGAGAGAGAAAATATTTTACCAAGAATAAATGAAATTAATGAAAATGATATTGTTATCGGTATTCCTTCGAGTGGTGTCCACAGCAATGGTTATAGTCTCGTAAGAAAGTTAATAGAACTCAAAGGAATCAAATATTCAGATTTGACTCCATTTGATTCTTCACTTACTTTCGGCGATGTATTACTCGAACCGACAAAACTTTATGTCAAACCACTACTGCCTGTTATTCAAACTTCAAAAGTTAAAGCTTTAGCGCACATAACTGGTGGCGGTTTAATTGAAAATATACCTAGGTATATATATATCAATTATATATATATATATAGTAATCAAAAACTCTAATTGTTTGAACCATTTTTAGAATTTTACCAAAAGATATGGCGGTTGTATTGGACGCAACCAAATGGAAAGTATACGACATTTTCAAATGGATTCAAAAAGAAGGAAATATAAGTACTCACGAATTACTGAAGACATTTAACTGTGGTTTGGGTATGATTTGTATCGTCAGTAAAGATAATGCAGATTCAGTGCTTCAACTCATTAAAGCGAATGGAGAAACGGCTCATATTGTCGGAAATGTCATTAAACGTAGGGATGAATCAGTAATTGTGAATAACTTTCCTAAAAGTGTCAAAACAACAACAATTGAAGTGCCGAAGAAAAAGAGAGTCGCAGTTTTATTGTCCGGTTCTGGAACTAACTTTCAGGCAATTGTCGATTATGTGAATCAAAATGCGGACAAGACTTCTATTGACATAGTTTTGGTCATTTCAGACAAAAAGAATGCACAGGGAGTTATAAGGGCTCAAAAAGCCGGTATTCTCACTAAAGTTGTGATTAAAAAGTTATCGCAAACCAGAGAAGAATACGACGAAAGTATAAATAAATTACTTTTAGATCATTCGATAGACATTATATGTTTGGCCGGTTATATGAGAATTATTTCACACACTTTTGTCAATAAATGGTTGGGAAAAATGATTAACATTCACCCATCAATTTTGCCTCTTTTCAAAGGACTTAACGCATATCAACAGGCTTTAGATGCTGGGGTCAGAATAACCGGTTGTACCGTTCATTTCGTTACACCAGAAATGGATTGCGGACCCATTATTGGCCAGAAGTCGGTTGACATTGAATTAAACGATACCTTAGAAATACTTCAAGAAAGGGGTAAACGAGTCGAACATCAGTTATATTCTCAATGTCTAGAATTGATGGCTCAGGAAAAGGCTATTCTCTCAGATGACACCAAAAAAGTCATTTGGAAATTATAAAACAATAGTTAATTAGAAATAACTCGAATATAAAAATAATAATAAAATGTCTCAAAAATAAATATCAAATGATTATAATAATTGAATTTGACTGACAGTCACTCTCACTATTGAACAGACCTGCACTACATATTAGTAAATTGTATTAACAATGGTCAATGATCATGCTCAATTATAAGTTTTCTCAATAACTAATATTTTTTCATAAACATATTCTTATACTTTATTTCATATAAATATGTGTATCGTTAGATGTATTGACTTTTGAATAAATATACCTATATTCCTAATTCTAAATCGGACCTTGATATTCTTTAAAAAAAAAGGCGGAGAGAGAGAGAGAGAGAGAGAGAGAGAGAGAGAGAGAGAGAGAGAGAGAGAGAGAGAGAGTGTTGAGTGAATGTAGTTTTTGAATGGTTTTAGTATGAAATGAGTTTCAATGCGTTTGTTGTCAACAAAACATTGTTTTCAGTATTTATTTATTTCAATGAATTTGTTGTTTATTTTCGGTAAAACTAATCAATACTTTATTCAATGTTTTAATCGATTTATTAAAAACGGAATAAAATTTTTTAGAAAATGAATCGCAAAACAAAACTAAATAATTGTTTTGATTTTGCGCTAAATATTGAAAATTGTGATCAAATTTGTGATAAACATTTGGAAAGAGTTTACAAATTAGATTCAGAAGTTTGTAAATCGAAAGCAAATAAGTATTATTTCTTTAATTATTTTTATTTTTTATTTAAATATTTAAAACATTTCTCTTTTATTTAAGAAATTGTATTCAGAATATTCGATGTCTGAATGGTTTGGGAGAAAAGTTATGGCTTTTGCCGTCCGATGATAACCAAACTTTAGATGAATCGGAATTCGGCCGAAGAATTAGCGGCTCTTTTGTCGGTTTAAAGAATTTGGGCGCCACTTGTTATGTCAATTGTCTTCTTCAGGTGAGGGCATAACTTTTCTCTATTCTTTTCTAAATATTTTTGTAATTTAAGGTTTGGTTTCATAACCCTATTCTTCGTTCTGTAATCTATAAGTGGAACCCCGAAGAAGATGAAGACGAAAGGCTTAGAAATCAAAATAAGTGTTCAGAGAAAGACTTTGTTCCGATCAGTTGTTTAGGAACTCTTCAAATAATATTTGCTTTAATGCAATTCGGGAACAGGAATTCGGTGGATCCCAAGCCTTTCATTACTTGTCTGGGTTTGGATGAGAACAGACAACAGGACGCACACGAATTCTCAAGTCTTTTCTTTACACTCATTGAAGATAAACTCAAATCACAGTCGAATCCCGAACTTCAAGAAGTAATTCAACGTCAATATATGGGTGAATTCGCTTATATTACCCGGTTTGTCATTTTCATCATTTGTTTCATTAATAAATTTTGAATTTATTGTTCAGATGTTTTACCTGTAAAGAAGTCTCAGAACGAAACTCTCGTTTTTACGAATTGGGTCTTAAAATAAAAGGCTGTAAAACTCTTAACGATAGTTTGAAGGAATATTTAGAGGTCTTTACATTCATTTTATTTATATTTTAAAAATTAATATTTAATAAATGAATTTACAGGTGGAAAGTCTCGACGGAAATAATCAATATTTTTGTAGTGTTTGTCAACAAAAAAGAGACGCTAATCGTTGCATAGAATTACGAAAATTGGCCCCAATTTTGAACATTCAATTATTGAGATTTGTTTTTGAGCCGCAAATTAAAAAACTCAACTCTTTTATACAATTTCCAGACATTCTGGACGTCACACCCTTTTTAAACAAAGAAGAGGCCCAAAAACTAACGCCTCAGCAAAGGACTTACCATTTAAGTGCAGTTCTTATACATCGGGGTCCGAGCGCTCATTCCGGTCACTATATCGCACATATTAAAGATGAAAGAACTGGTTTTTGGTTTAAATTCAATGACGAAAAAGTGGAAGAAATTGAAGGAAAAAATCTGAAACTCGATTCAGACGACGGCGAAGAATGTATTGAAACCAATGGAAATGATTTACCAAAAAATGAAAAGAAAGAAAAGTTAAAGGGTTTTCATAATTCGAATAACGCCTATATGTTAGTCTATAAGAACCAAACACAGCCTAAACTCGATTTAATAGACAATTATGAGTCCTGGAATTTACCGGAATATCTTATTAAAGCCATTGAAAAAGACAATCAAACTTTTGAAGAATCAATCGCTGAACTCAAGAAACAAAAAGTGATTTTTCTTTTTATTTATTCGTTTTATTAATTATTAATCATTAATTAGATTGACTTCACTTTTAATTAAATCTATTCTTTAAAATTTTATTCAAACGATTCTAATTTTTAAATGAAAATATCGTTTAACAGGAATTGGAAAAAATCGAATACAATAAAAGAAAGGGAGAAATACAGGGAATCTATAAACATTTAGCGAGTGAACCAGGACAAACCTTTGATTTTATTTCTAAGAAGTGGTTATCTAATTGGTTGAGTTCAAAGGCATCCGATGAAATACCAGCTGTCGATAACACACCTTTGCTTTGCAGTCATTTAAAACTTAACTTTAAAGTAATGACTTCTGTTAAATGTATCGACAATATCGGCGCTAATCTCTTATATAGCACTTATGGCGGCGGACCCCGACTTAATATTAATCATTTGTGTAAATCCTGTGTATTAAAAGAGGTTCAAATCATTAAAATGAAGAATAAAATCGACGAAGACATCAAAAGGATAACATCTCATCTAAAATATAGTCTGAGTCCATGCGATCAGTCTTATTGGGTCGGAAAGGATTCTTTCAAATCTTGGAAACAAATAAAACTCAAATCAATTGAATATAATTCCGATAAAAATGGTTCGAATCATTAGTTTTAATAGATTTAGTTATCCTTTTAATCGTTATTTTATTCATAAATATTTTTCATTATTTCGTTAAATTTTAGTCCATTAATGTGTTGTTTTAGTCCATAAGTCTGTCTTATCTTAGAAATGCCACAAATTATATATTTGTTTTCCGAAAACAGAACTAAAACGAAAAGCGGTATTTAAACAGAATTTAAACTTTGAATTAGAAAAAAATTCTAATATATTTTGTTGGTCTCAATTGTTGTCATCGAAATGTCTTATCTCTTATGAATTTAACAAAACAAGTGATCACTTTTAAGTGATTTCAATTCATGTTTTGACGAACATTTATAGTTTGAAAGTTCTAAAAATATTAAAATTTGTGGTCAACTTTATTATAGTGTCATTTGTAAGTTAAGACTTACTTCACATTTAATTTTTTATTTCAAAAAACTTTAAACATTGAGTCAAATAAATTGTTAGCATTTTATGATAAAAACATAAAACAATTATTAATTTTAATGATTACTAAATATTTTAATTAAATTTATTTATTTTTCAGATCAATCGGACGATTCGATAGAAGTTTTAGAAAATGAAGATCTGATTAACTTTAACGATGACATAGTTTGCGAACACGGTATGAGTGGTATGGGTGGTACTCACCCTCTCCTATATTAAAATTTCATTATTTTATTTGACTTTAGGTGAGTTAAGTTCCGATGAAAACAAAAGACGACTTATTCCAGAACTGGTATGGCTTACTCTCAAAGAATACTTTCCGAACGCCCGAGAATTCCCTTCAGATACCAGTGTTTGTCCCAATTGTCTCGTAAGCTATTCTTTTATTGTTAATCACTTTATTATGTCATTATTAATGACTCATTATAAGTGCAGTTATATATGCAGATATAAAAGTATAACCTTGACCAATTTACAATTTTAATAGATTTAAATTTTAAATGAGTTTTTTTTAAATGAAAATTAATTCTATAAGAAGTTATTCCTAACTTTTAAAAAAGAAGTTTAAAATCATTTTTATCGAATTGCAATTTTAATAATTTAAATGAATTACAGCTAACTCTCATCTATATGAACCTATTTTTGCCACATTATTCCAATTGGTTATAACAATCATTAATTAATATTATTAATAAACTTTAGATTTATTAATAAGTTTTGAGTTTTGAACATTTTAAGCACAGATTTGATATAAACAGCAACTGTTGTTTCAATTCAATTATTTGCTAACTTTTTTTAAATAAGAAAAAATGAAATCAATTAGTACATTCGATGATCTAGTTAAGTACTTATATACTAAATATAAAAACCAAAACTATTAAAAAACAATACGTTTTTTTAATGACCGATCGTATTAAGTGACTGATGTTATGCCTTATTTTTGATCTATTTTTGATCTGTCCTTTACTTAATTATATCGATCATCGACTGTATATAATTCGAATAAAAAATATTTAATTTAATTTTTATCATTTATTGTTTCAGTCGATAAACAAAGAAATTGAAATAATAAAGAGTAAACATAAAGAAATGGCTGTTAAACAGAAGACACAATTATCTCATTTGTCGGCTGAAAGACATCGTTTGGTTTGGGACGACCTCTTAGTTACAGAAAAGTATTACGCCATCAGCAGAAAATTTCTAACCTCTTGGAAAAAGTTTATTAAGTGAGTATTCATTATATACTTTAATCAAAACAAATTCAGTGAAAATTAGTGAAAAAATAGTTAAAATTTTACAAAAATATTACTTTAATTCAAATGTTTAAAACAAATTCATATAAAATAGAATATAATTCTTAGGTAACATTTTTATGGATATTTCCATAATTTAATGATCTTGGTCTCATTTAAACCGATAGCTTTAAAAATTTAGAATGTTTAACTGCCAAGGGGTATTTGTTACCGTGAAATTCTACTAGATAAAATTATAATTTTAATCTTAAAAGATAACTTTTTGAATATATGGTCACGACTAACAAAGTTTTAATTAATTGTAAAATTATTAATTGAACGCAAAATTTATTCATATAAATGAGAATATTATATATAAAAAATGTGTAAAAATTCTAAATTTCCACTGATTTCTGTGTTATTATTAATAACTTATTAAACTTTCTTTACTTAAAGTAATTTTTTTAATAATCAGAAAACAAATTCAATTCACTTTCAAAGAGATTTTCTCATAAATTAATTGATTATAAAAGAAAATTTCGATAATAAGTGTAACCCTTTAACCAAATGTTATATCAATGAAATACTATATTATTTTTTAATATAGTATTTTTAATATTATTTTTAATCTGAGTTCTTATCAAATCCTTATTCTTTCCGACAAATTGAATCAATTGATGATCACTTTCTCACAAAAATTAAAGTGTTTTCTGTCTATTCTTAAACTAATAATTAATCGAAAGATATATTTGATTTTATTGTTTTTTAATTGATTTTAATTCTATAAATGATTAAACTTTTATTATTTGTGATGACTCTTATTCCCAAACATAAATCATGATTAGCCAACAAATGAGGTCAACCAACCATTTTATAGTAATAATGATTTGTAATCGATTACTAATTAATGATTACCTGTTTTTCGTTTAGTTTTAGTTATTATATTAATATTTAAGTGTTTTTATAGAAGCTTTTTAGAGACCCAAAGCCTAATATACTTTTAAATTTTTTATTTAAGTAAAGTTTAGGAAAACTTTGAAAAGTTATTAACTCAATGTTTGATGAATTGAATTTGATTTTGATTTTTATTGGAAATGTAGTCAGAGTTAGACTTTAGGGACGACTTAGAGATGAGTTGTGTTTAAGAGAATAAGAACTTTATCCGAGCGATAAAAGTGTTTCGCACACGAAAACGACGTAAACTTGACTTTTGTTATGCAACTAAGTATTGGTGACCCCCTAATTGAGTGCCAGTCTTCTTAAAAGTCTATAAGAAGGGAAATGCTGTTCACTATTATGTATGCAATGCTCTCATGACATCCGATTTGATTGATGACCGAAGCCTTGAGTTATCCATATCTCACTAAACACACCCAATATTTCTTAGTATCTCTCGTGTGGAGTATAACTGCGATCATAATCTTCTAACCAAAAAAAAGTACATTTATTTCGATTTATGGCATCAATTGATAGCTTTTCGATTCACTCTTTTGTTTCGTATACTTCTCTCATATGGCCTTAACTTAATATTTGAATACATTTTTTTATTTTCTTTTAATTATTCAAACAATTCTTATTCGACAAAAAAATAGTTTAATTAAATGTAGAGATAATTACCGAATACTAATCTATTATTCTTTCAAATATTAGTTATTTATTTAATTATCAAAAATAAATTACATTTCATTTGTTTGATTTATTTATCTAATATTCCTATAAAATCTTAAATGATGACATCCTCTATCAATTAAACAAGTTCAAATCAAGATTCTTAAGTATGTAATTTATTAGTTAATAATTGTATATAAACTTTAAGTAAAGACTTGTTTCATGAGTTGCGTTTACCTGAAGAATATATAAAACCATTTCAGTAAAATTTGTCTAAAAGTTATCTTTAATTTAAAATAATATAAGATTTATGTTTGGAATGAATTAATTACTAAAACAACCAAAACTTTCCTATTCTAAATTATAAGTAAGGTCAATTTTAATCTCTTAAAAAATAAAATAAAAAAAATATATTTGATTTGTAATAATATTTACTAGAGGTCGAACTTTTTAAATTGTTCTCGGCCCTACCCTTCCAAACCCTTAGAGGATTACAAAATAACAACCCTGACCCTTATGTATATTTCAAAACCCTTACTTTGATTTACTTTTATCTCTATAACAAAAGTCTATGAAAGAAATCCATGTTTAGAGTGAATTACTTTAATTTAATGTCATTTGAGTTAATTTTTTTATTGTAAAAAATAGCCAAAAAAACAATAAGAAGTTAATGGATATAATTATATTTTTAATGCCAATTGTAGTGATCCGTTGCGATGCGATCCGCCGGAAATAATAGACAACTCATCTCTGGTGTGCGCCCACCAAAACTTTTTATTTCCGACTTATAAAACTGAGATAACAGGCATTGACAGCAAGTATGACAAATGGCTTCAAAATATAGACTCGTTTTGATCAGTTGTTCAACTTTTTTCAATCAGATTTGTGATCGTCTCAAAAGAGGAATGGGAGGCATTGATCGCATTCTATTCCCATAACTCACAGATTATATTTTATGTGGTTTTGGACGAAAATAATTTAAAATCGTATGAATCGGATCCGCGTAAGTTTTATATTTGTTTTAAATTTGAACAACAATTTTAACAATAAGTGCTGTTCTCTGGGGTTTAAAGTGTTGTCTCGAATTTCTTTCACTTCTAATTGCTTTTTGGGATAACTTTTTTGAATTGCACTAAATTATAGTCTTTTATAGTCTATAATCATTTTTTTTACTTTTTTATTCCGAACGAATAAAACCCGATTTTTATTCAAATAAAATATTTAAAACCAAAAGAGAAATCGAGGCTTTCATTTGAATATCTTTGTTATGCAATGACTTCAACCCTTTGATTCTCATAACAAGCGAATAGACCTTCACTTTGAGTCAAAGTTATAATCAAAAAGTCATTAGAATCATATTAGAAATGATTGTTTATATATGGCTATAGTGTGGCCACAATTGTGTGCTCTCACTGCTATCACTGGATAAGTGCTCCAATCCTTTAGGGCCCGACATAAACATTATAACATCATTTGGAAAATTGAGTTTCGCTTATTGTCTCTTTTGATGTTAATCTTATAGTTTATTGATTGACGCAAAAGTATCTCTAATTTTGACCATTGATTTCATTGACAGCATATTGTGATTCCTGTTTCCAAAGTCTTATATTACAAGAAGAAAGGGATAGACTTACCTACAAAAACCAATCCGTTTATGTAATTAAAACTGAGAGCAATGAAATCAATTCCGATGATTCACTCGAAACAAATGATAATAATTCCGATTCCTATCAAACCGTAAGTTTTATTTAAAACTTTTGATAAATAATTAATTCTAAACAAAATTTAAATTATTTTCTAATAATTGACAGAAAATGAACGATAAAAGAGTGCGAAAGGAGACACAGAAAAATGTTTCTGAAGAAATTCAAGGACTCAGAAGGAGTTCGCGGCGAAGGAAAAACAGAAATGAAAAAGAAATCAAAGTTTCGTCGACTAACACTCTATTAGAACTTAAAGTAAAGGTAAGATATGACACAACAAAAACATCAATTTTTTTAAAGATAAAAATACTTTTTGTTAAACACCTGTTTTTAAACGGAACTCAATTTAAACTGGCAATGAGCAAGGTCTTTCCGTGCTGTTCAAAAGTTAAGATTTGGATCAGTTTTTATCAGTAGTGGTTTCCTCTTTTCTCTTAGAATTTTAATTTTTGATTTCCATTTTATATTTTATTTGAGAAGAGAATGTAAACTAGGACTTTTTCTTTATCTTCTTTGCACTACAACTTTATGAATTCAGATGATCTAGATGAAATTGATAGCTAAAAAGCTATTAACTTCATAGACTTCCGATATTTTGAATGATTTGTATTTTAAACAATTTGTTTGCTCTCAAATAACACCAGAGATGGCCAAACTTGCCGGTTCCAGGGGAGGGGTATTTTGGTCCGAGCTAAGGAGGGGGTATTTTGAAAATGACCAAAAAATGCCTAAAAACGCATAAAACGTCGTTTTTAAGCTGTTTTCTGATGTATATAAGTACATTTAGTCATATTTTAACGTATTTTATCAAAATTAATGCAAAAAACTATGAAATTTTGATAAAAATTGCATTTTTTTTTAAATTTTTCAAAAATTTTTTCATCAAATTTTTCACATAAAAACTGTAATTTTGACGTTTTTATGCGTTTTTATTAGGTTTTATGTTATTTTTCATAAAAATTACAGCTTTTTA
>JAQFZM010003644.1:0-10737 GCA_034695785.1 Galumna obvia
ATTTAAATCTAACTCGAAGAGGACTTTCAATAATGGTCTGAAATTTATGTTTTATTAGACTATGACATATGTCCTAATTTTTAAATAAAATTTAATTTTAGAAACATTTGTATATGAATTGCAAAATTTTAAAAAATAAAGTTCGGAATTTTATTTATATGTTCCTATGTAGAATGTGTGAGAGACTGAGTTGGGATGCATTTCTCGTCTATGTTGAATAAAGGCTCAATTATCGAGACCCGATAAATTTAGTTAAGACTTTTATCCCCTAGATTGGACTTTTCTGTTGATTTCATTTTATTCATGTTATCAGATATATCTAACGGCAAAGATTCAGCTGATTCTCTTGGAAAATATTGTTTCATTCTTTGAACGGGAACAATATCTATCTTATTTGGTTTTAACTGTATTTCGCAATTAATTGGCGAAATAACTTTAGTAATACTAAATGGACCTTTAAAAAGTTTTAAAACTTTGTTTGCTTGTCCTTTTAGAGGATTTGAATAATAGAAAATCACTTTATCTCCAACTTTTAAACGAATGTCTTGTCGTCCTTTATCGTAATAACTTTTGTTTTATTTCTGAACTTCTAAGGAGTTCTTTTTGGCAAAATCACAAGCTAATTTCAATGTTTCACTGTAACTACAGATAATTTGATCTCTAATAATGTTGATTACAGTTTCAGCGATATAAATTTGAGTTGCTTTTGTTTATAAATAGCTAAAAAATTACTTAATATCCACAAAAATATATTTATTTTTGGATTCTGATATCGGAAAGTGTCCTAAAATGTAAATAAAATTTTTCTTCTAAAATAACCGAAGTATTGCTAATTAGCATTCTGCCATTAGAAAAACATGGAGTTCTTTTTCTTTGTAAACATTCCCCACATGTCTTAACGTGATTTCTAACCCTTTCTTTCATATTTCTAAAGGTGTATCTTTTTGGAATACTGTCATAAGTACGGATATAATCACGGTGCCAACTGAGTTCATGATCATTATGTATATAAAAATATTTTCGACTAAGATATTAGGGTGGACAAGAAATAAGTGTCCATTTTTCATTTCGAATTAAAGGTCAATTCTTATAATATATTTGTTAAGGGAGTTCCCCATTTTCTATTCCATCGATTATTGCTTTAATATGAGAGTCACTTTCTTGGTGATATCTAAATTCTTCATTAGAAGTTATTTGGTTAATGTTAGTTATTGTCATTATTAGGTTTTCATCATTATTTATTTTGTCAATATCTGTTGTTGTCTCATCTGAGGGTTGCCTAAAGAGTAGGCCTACATCTTGCCAAAGTTTACCAGATTTATAAATAATTTCAATATCAGTTAATTGAGTTAAGATAAATACCTTACCAGCTCAACTTCCAGGCAGGTCTTTAATTTTTAGCTTAGTTTTTAAGGCATTGTGATCTGTCACTAACTTATCACTGATTCCATGTAAAAATTGGTAATTTTTTTAAGGATATAACTGCTGCTAACATTTCTAGCTCTGTTATAGTATAACTCTTTTCTGATTTTTTAATTTTTGTAAACCATAAAATAATTGTTTATGATCATTTTTTCTTAATTGAAATCCGATCCTCACTGTGTTAGCATCTAAGATAAGCTCGTTCTCTTTGTTAGGGTTAAAATGAGCTAATATAACCTATTAGGACAGGTGATTTGAGGTTAAGGAAAGCCTTTATATGAAAGTCTGCCTATACGAATTCTTTGGTCAGCTCGTATAATGGAGCTTCGATTTCAGCGAAATTTTTTACATATTAATTAAATAACATTTATTCAAAAAATTTCGATGTAAAGTTTTATCTTTTGGTTCACTTAATTCTGAGATCGCTCTAATCTTTTTATAATCCATGTGGATTCCATTTTCATTTATTATATGCCCAAAAAATCTTAGACTAGGTGCAGCAAAAATTCATTTACTAGGTTTTAAGGTAACATTATCATTACGCAAAACAGTTAAAACCTTGTACATTTTATTTATCAAATCATTAAAGTCGATATTAAAAATAAGTATATCTATGAATATATGTGCACAACTAAATTTAAGATCAGACAAACAAATTTCCCGTGAGTGCAGAATATGTCGAGGTTTTTTTATAATCATAGGAGATACAGTGAATTGGTAAGTCCCTGGACCAGGGACAATAAAGCTTTTTATTTCCTTATCTTCCTCTCTGTTGGGTATTTGATAAAATCCTTGTTTTGCATCTAAGGAAATAAAGATTTTGAATCCGTAAAGAGATCTTAAATAATCGTTAATTAAAGGCAATTCTTAAATCTAATTCATTTATTTTAACTAAAATCTATAGAAAATCGAAAAATACCCCATTTTTCATCCTTTATTTTAAGTAAAACTATGGGTGAGTTTCAACAAGATCAACAAGATTCTATTATTCCTCGTTTTTAAATTGATTTTGCTTGGTTAATAGTATCAGGTTTTGGCTGTGGAGACACCCTGTAGGGTCTTACCTGAACGAGATTTGTTCTATCAATATCTATTTGAAATTTAATTAAAACTGTTTTATTTGACTTTCCATCAAATGAAATAGTATCTTAGAATTCATTCATTTAATTTAGAAGTTTTAAACGTTCTGATTCTGATAATTGTTTTCCCATTTTAATTTTCTATAATTCAATTATACTGTTTTTAACTGATCCTCGGGATCAACCTGTTGGGGACTTCAACCTACAGACACGGAAGACCAGAAACAATTTGTTTATTTTGAACATCATTAACAGTTTTGGAATCATTCAAATCAGTTTCGAATATTTCGCAATTATTTGTCTAATTATAATAACCCTGTTCATTGCCTTTTTCTATTAATTGACAATAATTCGAAGGGTTTGTCTAAACAATGTAAAACTGTCCGTTTTCATTTCTCACAATGGAGTTTGAATATATAAAATTTAATGCAATTGAATTGTTGATAAAATATAAACAATTTTTAACATTTTTCTTATTTTTGAAGTAAATAGTAATAATTTTTTATGATTTACGGGGAAAAATTAAAGTTTATTTTGAATAAATCACACCAGTATTTGAGTATTTAATAAGATAATGTGTGGTCTCTATTTTGTTTAAATAAATTTTCTGTCAGAAAGAAATGTTACCACCGTCACCGTTAATAACCATATTAGTGGCGCGGATTATAGTAGCAACGATAACAAGAATTGCCAGATTATAACAATTACCATTCCAAATTCGAATCGCAAAGCCATGATTTTGGGCGATTGTTAGGTTCATGAACGTGGCGTCATTTAATATATCAATAACTGCTTAAGTGGTCTGACCATTGTATGAAACGTCTATAATAAAACCTTTTTAGATACAATTACGCCGATAATGCCAAGAATATAAACTGGTTGGTCAAGATCTTGATTACTAATCGCAATTGGGTTTCAATTATAATTTTTGTTCAAGTAACGAATGTTTTGGAATCGGCGATTAAATTTATAATTTCGACAATGCATTCGGCTAAAAACCGCGATCTCGTCCTGAGCCATTCCCACGGAAATTGTTTGATCGATTTTGATTTTGTCTGGAAGCAATTGCTTTGAAAGTGATCAACTTTATTGGAATAATAACAAAGGGGACGGCCTGTTAAAGTTCGTGAGTTGAAGTCCCGAAAACTTCTTCTTATTCCTCTTTCTCTGAAATTACGTGATGGAATTGTACGCAAATTAGCCAAACTTTCAGTTATCGCCATAACGTTTACATCAACTTTTTATGAGTGTTTAAGAGCATCTTCAAAAAGAGTAGAATATATTCTCAGTTCATCATAAGTTTGAGAGTTTAGAGATCTGAGTATTTCGCTAATTTATGAGTGCATTAAGCCCATGATTTGATCAACGGCTTCAGACTCATCTAAATTTTGTTGACGTTTCTTTAAGACGTTTTGCATAAACGTAATGAAGCTGGATGATGGTCTAAACATTTTATATTTTCTTGTGAATAACTCTCGTCTAAGCTGATTTTCATAACCTACTGGCATTAACTGCTTGAAGAATAACTCCTTTAACTCATCCAAAGTTTTATCACTTCCTTTGATTTGCAATGCTTAATAGTCGCGTCAGATATATGTCAAATATGCCCCTAATTTTGATTTCATTTTCTGTTTATTCCAACCATTGATGTTAGCCTGATATTCAATGTATTCAAACCAGGATACCAAGTCTTTTGGTTGACCGGTGAATGTAAGAAAGCGAAAATCAATTTGTTGTTAACTTTGAGTGATTACATCATTGATTTGACTGATGTCTTTAGCTGTGATTTGAAAAACATCGGCCATATTTTATTTCTCGTTTTCGGGCATTAAATTGATAGAGATTTGATTTTTGTCGACTAAAATATTAAAATAATTTGATTTGGTTATTGGTTTGGAATTTTCAAGTGTATTGGAATAAAAAAAGAATTTCGGCGGCTAATCGATCGCTGAGGCCAATCATGCGAAATGTAAAATAATGGAATTTTTTGACTTGTTGGGATATGAAATGATCGTTCTCGGTTTCTTGAGTCAATTGACCTAACGTTTCTGATCGATTTTCTGCATTTTCTAATTGGCTAAACCGTGCTTGTATAATATAAAGAACTGTTTGAAGATTGATGTTTTTAGCATTACAATCTTCGAGATATTCGTAAAAAATTTGTTTTAAAGATTAGTCAATGTTTGATCTACGAGTTCTTTCTTCAAATTTTGACAATAATTTTTCGTTACCTAAACTATATCCTCACTGTATTAGAACTACTAGATGAAACCTTATCCGACATTTAAAGAACTATTTTAAAGGAAATTTTTACAGTCGTTTATAAAAGTTAAACAAAATTAAACAAAGATTAATTATTCATCACAGTTTAACAGGGATGTTATTGATTATTAAATTCGGTTGCCTAATTTTAACATATAAAGGCTGTTACCCAAAATTTGATGATGAAGTAGCAGTACTTTGAGCGTTGACTTGGCTAAAAGTTTGGTCAATGTATAGCAAAAAATAAGGATAAGCATAGCTGTGAATCTGTGTATTTTGGTCATAAACTACGAATGGTTGTTGTGTTTGAACAAAATTTATTAAAATTAGTGTATTATTTTGTCGTAGTAAAGGTTGGGGCGCGATTTTGGTCATTTCACGAGTTTGACGATTAGTTTGTTTTCCAAAATAATTTTCATAAGCTGCACTTCTCTAAATCTTAGCGCGTTATATCTCTTCCGGAATTTTACAAATTAAAACTAATACGATAAACCCATTCATTACTGACCCTAAGTATTTGCCATTCAAATTTAGGAACACCACAAAAAAAACATGATTTCCTAACACATGTGTCATTTGTTTGTTCATTCATTATAGCGCATACAAATTTTAGTTAAATTGTAAGAAAGTGATTATACACATAACTCATTTTGTTTCGATTGATGTCTCTAACCGAAAGTGACCGAATGTCAGTTATGTTTTTTGATTAATTTGATGGCCAATAATTCCTGTATAGTTGGCTATCCGGAAACTGTCGGCGACTATTCAAGCCGCATAACAGATCCTCTTCTTGAAGTCGTGTTTAGCGGTTAGAGAATTAACGCACATTAAATTTAGTAAATTAAACAAAATTTATATAATTTTGACCAAAAAAGGCATATCATCGAAGACAATTAGAAATAAATTCGTTCATAGTTTAATTGCGAATACCATTAGGTTTTAGTCCTTTAAAATGAGATGTAAAACAAATGCGCGGTCAAAAATTTGTTGACAAAATATTTAAACGTTGGGGTAAATTAGAAGAAAATCACTATATTTGATGAAACTTTCACAAAACCTGTGCCACAATATATATTGATTTTTAAAAATTGTTTAATTTCAGGCTTTGGTCTGGCTTGCCATTTGTAGGACTGACATCGGATGACAACAAATGCTTCCTTTATTTTTATAAATAATTTATTTCAATAAAAGAGTTACAAAACTTCTAGAGCACTTATTGATTGAATTTTAAAAGAACATACATTCCTATTAATAATAATGAGTGAGAGAGCAGCCGCTTTTAAAGCTTTGAGTCACTTAGACTTTGATCCATCTATTTGTTTGTCTTATATATAATAGTAGTAATTAGAAAAACAAAATAATATCTAATATATTGAAATAATTTGATTTTTTTATAATTTATTTATTAATAAATGTAATATAATAAAATTTTATTAATTAAAATACAATTTTTAATTTTTAATCAATAAATCAAATAAAATAATTTAATAAACAAAATTTAAAAATATTTAAACCCAAAAATTAAATATTAACAATATGATTTCAAATAATATTCAATATCATTTTCGTTTATATCATTCATCCCTTCTCTAATACAACCAATATTTCTATCCCGAAATCTATTCCACTCTTTTTCTGAAATATAATTTAAATGATGCAAACATTTTCCACTTTTAACTCCATTTGGAATTCTATTATAACCCTTAATATTTCCACCCAAAAAATTAGGAAGTGAATTAATATTAATACCAAACTTTGTGACTTCATCAAATGAAATATAATTCATTTTACTTCGTATGTAAGGAGAGAGTAATTTTGAAACTTTATCAAATGGAACTTTAGCAATAGGATTTATATCTGCTATCAAATAATCCCAATTATCAGTAAAGGGTGATGTTATAAGAAAAAGTTTTGCCATTTCTTTGTAGAAATCTATAAATAATTATTAGTCAAATAAAGTGAATTAACATTAATTTTATTAGTAACATATTAAAAATATATCTTTATATTAAATATTTTATTAAATAATTTTGTAATAATTTAAAGATTTCTAGTTTATTTAAAACATTTTCCAAACATAAAATTATTTTGAAAAATATGTTATTTATAACAATTTATTTATTGAAAAGTTTTATTTAATATCATTATATTATTATGAGACTATAGCAGAGATCGGCAAAACATGTTTCTATGAAAACAAAACGTTACATTTCACAATTCAATTGTGTTGTAGATTTGTTTGCATTAGTAAACGTTTCTATGGATTTGTTTACCTCTGGATTATAGAAGAAAACATTAGAATATATTTGAAGTTGGCCATACAATATAATTAGTATATTGATTATATCTTAAAGAAAATTGCAATGGTCAGGTTTAAAACAAGGTTTTTATATATAATACCAACCCTAAATGTAAAAAAGGGCTCTGAACAAAAATTAAAAAGGGTCATCTTAACTGAAAAAAATGTTTTTTTTGTCAATAACGAATGGATTCATAAAAAATAATTATATAAGTCAAAAACAAAAGTTTAAAAAAAGTGTAAAAAATTTGTGGAAAAAAGGTTTTCAAAAATCTAAATGGTTTGGGTTTAAATACGCGCCAACGGGTATTCAACTGGCCTCCATTTTGTCGAACAAGAAATGAAGATCAACTTAATTTTTTATAAATATCTACTGAAAAAATTAATCAGAAGAGACAAAAAGTGTTATTCTAAAGATATAAATTGGATTCAATTGTTCTAAAAAAAGCTTTAAAAAGGAATGGAAATAACTCCTATAAGATATGATTGACTTTGCATTATAATCTTTGCAATAAAGTGTCTGTAATATCCATAAGACAAAAAGCTTAGTAACCTTGTAGTTTCAAAACTTTTTTAATTCGAATTGATCTTGTTCAAATTCTAATTGGTAAATTTTATTGAAAATTAGTTTTCAAATGTATACCCACCTACTCTATTATTGGACAAAGTTTTAAATAAATATATAAGTCCAGTCAATAATTATTAGCAATAATGTAATTTCCTATATAAATTTTATTATCTATTATATTCATTAATGAAATAAGTATTCATTCTAATTGTAATATAGGAAATTACATTATTTCCAATATTTTTTGATTTAAGTAAGATAATAAAATGGAATTTTATAAAATCATAAAATATGAAAATACTAAGTATCAATAAAATTTATCAAGTAAAATTTGAACAAAATCAATTTGAATTTTCAAAATTTTTAAACTTGCAAAGTAATTTTATTTAAATAAATAAGAATATTAAAAAACAAAAATACACCTATCTGCATATTTTTATCTAGTTTCTAAAAATTATAAAAAATAAAAATAATTTTTTTAAATATTTATAATATACGACTCTTTAGAAAATATTAAATAATTCGAAAAATTGACAAGATAAATTAAAGATTTTCTATTTTCATGAATTATCAACAAAACCATATTTGAGGTCAAAAAGAGTTTAATTATCATAAATATTTTAGGAGAAAATAGAAAAATACCACTGTCATTAATATTGCACACGAATGTATATAAATATAAATTTATCTAAGAAGAAATTAAACCTATTTTGTTTCAGATATATTTCAATTAGTTTGTGAAATTAATTTATTTAATAACTATCTAAATCCATTAGCAAAAGATATTTCCCAAAATTTAAAAATTAGTTATATTTTTATTTTTTATAGTTGATCATTAAAATTAAAAATTGCTATGTATAAGACTAATTTCCCTGTAATAAAACATTAGGCGTGAAAAAATTAAAGGTGCTTGTTTACATAATATAAAATTTTTGCAAATTTATTTTTAATTATAAATTTATCAAGATGTTTGTAAGTTAGTTCTATTGTTATTTCATGTTTACTTTTTTAATTCGGCTTTTATTTTGCCATCTAATATATCTTTTTAATTCTATATATTGTAAATTATTGTTTTATATTTATTGAACTAATTTGCAAAATGGATGTTTAATATAATTTTAAATAAAAATTCAATATCTCTTCCTTTTAAAATTAAATAATATAACTTCCTATTTTTTGCTAAATAATTGTATTTATTTTAACACTTAATCAAATTAAAAGCGAATATTCTATTAAGCTGATATTTTTTATATTTATTAAATATATATATTTATAACAAAAATTATATTTTGCAATTAAAGTAATTTATATAGATTTATTTAATAGTAATTTCTTCTTTTATCGAATCTTATATTGAAATAATTTCATATTAAATTAATAGTAGAAGAAGCCGATGTTTTAAGCAAGCATTTTGTTCTTAATTTTTTGCCTAATACATGCCTTGTTAAACTATATAAAATATTATTTATAAATACTCACTAATGTCAATATTACGAACACCAAATCCTTTGCTAATTACGATTGCAGTTCCATTTTGGTCATTATAATTTAACCAAAAATCTCTAAACGCGTGCCAAATAACATATTTTTTGAACAATTCATATATATTATAACTAAATGGAAGATTAGGTATATAACAACGATAATTGATTGCCCTTATTTTTCTTTTATTATGAAATGTAGATTTTGCATCAAATAGACCAGTGGCATAGAATTCAGATGGAAAATATTTAATAGACAATTCGTTTAGCTTTTCTTTATGGCTATATTGCAGAATATTGGTTATAAAGTTGGCAACCGTAGCAACATCATCTGAAATATTATTAAAACTATATTAAATTTTGATAAAAATAACAAAGGTTTATTTATATATTTTAAATAAGATTCCTCTAAAACTATTAGAATTTGTTAAAAATTTTTAAAATTTTTCAGGATCTGTAAAGGATATTAACCAGGGATGTGAAAAGAGGCCAGAAATGGGAAAACCCCCCCTAGAATTAGAGGACCTCCTCCTAGAGAAAGAGAGGAAAATAGAGGAAACAAGGTTTGAAGGCAGAGCCATTTCCACTACATTTGCGGGATTTTATCAGTGTGTGAGCCGATAAAATGGGTGAGAGGACTAGTAGACTGAGTTAAAGGGCCGGTGGAGTGGATGAGAGGGCTATAAGTGTGTGTGAAGCATGATAAAATAGGTGGGAGGACCATTAGACTGAATGAATGGATTGGTAAAATGGGTGAGATAGCCAGTAGACTGAGTAAGAGAGACAAAACGGAAGGTAATTGGGCTTTAGGATTGAGTAGATGGGCATGCTAAGTGAGTAGGTGGCCCTGTAAATTGAATGTTTGAGCGGGTTGAGTATGTAGATGAGCTTATAGAACGGGTTTATGGCCTATAAAGTGGGTGGTTGAGAATGTAGAATAGGTGGCTAAGCCTATTTAGTAAAAAGATGAAGTTAAAAAATTTTATTCGCTGTATTTCTTTTTGTGAATGTAGTTAAAAAAATTTATGCACTGCACCCCACGCAGGGGTTGGGTGAATGGTTGGGTACTCTAAATATTTGGACAGAAGCAGAGTCATGGTATAATATAAAACCAGCATAACTAATATCCGCTGGAAAAAAAATCAAAGGCTTCTTGCATTTTGAAAATCACTGTAATTCATCTTCTATTTGCGAATAATTTGCTCTTTCTTTTGGAATCAGCAGATAACATGCAACATACTTTGAATAATTTCTAGGCATCGTGTTAAACGGCCATAATGCGAAAACGTACGTCCAAAACCAAAGTAATGGTGGTCTCAAGATCTCTCACTCAATGTATACTGCAATTTGGTTGTGTTAAATTGAAACAGATTGAGAAGTTCAAGTTTCTCGGATTCACATTAACGAGTGGTGTAGTATTAATACTGTAATGAATGGCCACATTTCAGGCCTTTCATTACGGCTCTATCGATACCCTATACTCGACTCATAGTCCGAGGTTACCGACAGAACCTCAGTAGCGTTGGGCCGATACGGCCAAAGGGCAAGCAAGAGTTCGGGCTGTATGTCAGTTAGACAGCCAACTAACCAAAGGACACTTCATGGCCTACTCGGCAGCCGAGCGGA